>JAQZBX010083486.1:0-13380 GCA_029593785.1 Cabassous unicinctus
AGGGAGAGATAAGCAGACACAGAGAAGACACGCAGCGAATGGACACAGCAGCACAAGCAGCAAGGGGGGGATAAATAAAATAAAATAAATAAATCTTTAAAAAAAAAAAAAGTTGAACCTCTAATCTCTGCTCTTCCTATAACCCAATCTGGTTGAATAGCACCATCATTCACCTACCTGCTTATGGCAAAAACCCAGGAATTATTCTCTCTCTCCCATCACCTTCCATGCTCAATTAGTTAAAAGCCCTGCTGATTTTCCTTTCTAAATCTCTACTCTCCATTCCCACTGCTGATACATTAATTTAGACCTTCATAATACATTCCCTGGAATATTGCATCACCTCCATACCTCTCACCTCTTAACATCTTCCACATTGTTACATAATCTTTCTAAAAACACATATCTATCATGTCATTCCCCTGCTTAGCATTTTTCAATGGATCCCTTGGTGCCTACAGAATATCTTCTTAGCATGGTGCGTAAAATCTTTCACAATATGACCCTATTGGATCCATCTAGAGCCACTCTTTACCACTTTCTCTTGTAGGTTATGCTCCAGTAGTTGAACCCTAGGTCCAACTAGCTTTCTTATACTTCTGTTCCTTGGCATAAACTGTTATTTCTGTCTGAATGCCTTCCCTACCACCTGTCTATCTGAGAAACTCCTATCAATCTTTCAAAGGAGGGCTCCATGACTCCTCTTAAAATAATTTACCATGCAGGTTTCAGTCATCTATCTACATTCTCAATGGAATTTTAATATTGTTTGATTATAGCAATTATATAGCATATTACATTTATGTGTTTGTATATCTATTTCCCCATTACATTGTAAGCAACTTGAAGGTACGGCTTGGCATAGATGGTCATTCAGTATTTGTTGAATAAATGAATGAGTAAATAAGTGGCGCTTTACAAATACTCTGCTTTGAAGTTTCTTTGAGTTCTGCAATCATATTTCCAATAGTCTGCAGAATGTATCCACCAGTATGTACAACTGGCACTTTCAATTAAACACATCCATACCTGAATATACTTTTTCCCACCCTCTTTCAAAACCTGTACCTTTCTGTAATCCCAAACTCTCATTTCTATACTTTTCTACTTCCCTCTTTCATTCAGCTAATTCATGTTTGTCTTTTAGTGTTAGCTGAGAAGTCAATTACTCCAGGAAGGCATTCCATGACTACTTATATTAGTCTGCCCCATAACATCATGTACATTATTTAATCTTAATACTCATCAAAAGCTATTATAATTACTTGTTTGGTTATTTTCCCAAATAACCATCAGCTTCAGGAACAGGACTGCTGAAGGACTGTGTATTGGGAAAGGGGAATAATCAGACTTTTCAGGGATTACCGGATACTGGCTCCAAACTGAAACTAATTCCTGGCAATCCAAAATATCACTGTGGCCTACAAGTAGGGGCTTATGGAAGTCAGGTGATCAATGGAGTTTCAGCTCAGGTCCATCTCATAGTGGGTCCAGTAGGTCCCCGGACCCAGTGGGTGGTTATTTCCCCAGTTCCAGAATGCTTACTTGGAACAGACCTATTCAGAAACTAGAAGAAACCCTGTATTTGTTTCCTGACTAGTGGATTGAGGGTTTTTATGGTAGGAAAAGCCAAATGTAAACCACCAAATTGCCTCTACATATGAAAATAGTAAACCAAAAGTAACACCGCATTCCTGGAAGGATTGAAGAGACTGGTGCCACCATCAAAGACTTGAAGGATGCAGGGTGATGATTCTCACCACATCCCCATTTCAACTTGCCTATTTGGCCTCTGCAGAAGACAGCTGGGTCTTGGAAGATGACAGTGGATTATCATAAACTCAATCAGGTGGCAACTCCAATTGCAGATGCTGTTCCAGAAGTGATTTTTTTAAAGCAAATTAACACATCCCTGGAACTTGATATTGAGGTATTGATCTAGCAAATGCTGTTTTGTCTATATCTGTTAATAAACACCACCAGAAACAGTTTGCTTTCAGCTGGCAAGGCCAACAATAACCTTCACTGTCCTACCTAGTGTGTGAGGGTTAAAACTCAGGCAGCAGCCGTGTAAGGGTTAAAACCTGGGCAGCAGCCCAACTGCTAGATTAGCTATTAACCTTGGCTCAGTTTCTTGTGTTCCCCTGACTCAGCATGCCTTGTATCCATTTCATAAGGTCCTGGGCCCAGTACCTATCCCCTGAGCACAGCAGAAATGATTCTGGAGAGTTGCATTACGTGTTCCTTCTGTGTAACATCTGAGTGATAACAGTAGTGTATGAATAACCCTGCAAATAAAGAACGGCCATGCTTGCTTGCCTGTTTATCTGGAGCAGACTGCAGCTGTGCTGGTATGAGCAAACTTCCCTGTCCACTTAAGTTTTTCTTCCACCTACCTCCCTCGTGGACTCCCGAGGTGGATGCAGTGCACAAATGGTGTAGTCAGCAAGATCAGACATGTTCTCCTGCTGCTCCCTCAGATGAGGAGGTATGGAGTATGGACCCTGGGTGGTCCCTGCTGTGTGTTTGGGCTGGTGTAGCCGAGTGGCTATCTTGGTGGTGTGCGTATCCGGATGTGACAATCACCAATGACCCCGCAGCGCTGCTAGGTGTCCTGCAGCAGGCCGAGTCAGAAATAGGGGAAATGAAGCCCCACGCTGCTGCTGCTGCTGCTGCGTGGATGGGATGGGTGTTCCAGTCTTTGTTACAAGATAGCACCCAAGAGATGTTGAAACAGGAGAAGGTAATTCACCAGTTGTGTGAGCAACTGCAGCAGTCGCATGTGCGGCTGGAGTGCCAAACCATGTCGCTTGGTAGTAGTTCGGATAAGGAAGAAGTGGGACCCATCTGATGAGCTCATCCGGTTGTGACGCAATAAGTGAAACATGATCAGGACTTGGGGCAAGGGGGACACCCCCTTGGGCAACTGCATGTGGTGCAGCACACCATGTACCGTCCCTATACGCAGTCAGAACTGGTGGAATTGGGGTGGCAATTTCATCAGAAGCCAGGAGAGTCCATAGCTGCATGTCTGCTGCATCTGTGGGATGCGGGCGTGGACGGCATCATGCGCTCCGGGACTGAGATAGAGAAGTTAGCATCGCTTACTGGCCATCCCCTGCTGTGCCAACATCTCTTAAATGCACGGCAGATGCTGGGGGAAACCCTGATCACACACTGATGGAGCGGCTCCAAACAGCTGTTTGTTCAGTCAGGAATGATGCAGAAGATTTGCCAGACTCAGTGAGTCAATGGACTACGTATGCTGATCTTGTGCAGGTCGTCTGGGAAATGGGCATGTGCAGTGCTGTCTTTGACCCTAATAACCAGGGAGGACCCGATGCCGAGAGGTTTACGAGTCGAATGAGGGACCTGCTCGTGCAACATGCTACTGCTCCCTCATTGAGGTCCCTGATGACTATCTTGACCCTGTATGTGGGACACCCGATACATGAGGTGACAGCTACGATGGCTAGTCTCGGCGAGGCCGAGAGCTAACAGGCCAAAGTTTGTCTGGTGGCAACAGGGGGAGACATGCCCCGTTTTGTAAAATAGCTAAGCTCGCAGGCCGGGACTATAAGAGAGGTCCTGTGAAGGTCACACGAAAGCAAATGTGGAATGATTTGGTGGCTGCTGGGGTAGACTGAGTTAAAATAGATGGAAAACCGAACATGGTCTTGTTAGACCTTTGGAGACAGCTACAGCCTGCTCAGTGGCGAGCAGGAAAAGCCTGGAAACTGAAGAGGGTTAGGGCAACTGCACAACTCAGTGACTACCTGCTGGAGGGCCCTGGGCGCTCCATGGAGACGCTGTTTACCTTTGCATAGGAGGCAGGCCATGGTGTCTGAGAGGGGGACCCTCGGAAAGACCAGAGGCCCTACGTGGAGCTGGCAATCCACTCGTCCCCACAGAATGTACAGAGTGTTTTGGCCCTTGTGGACACAGGTGCAGAATGTACCCTTCTTTATGGGCAACTGGATAAATTCACAGGCACTTATGTCTATGTATATGGTTATGGTAATACCAGACAAGGCACCTTGCGGGTTGTCAGACAAAGGTGATGTTGGGAATTAGACGGTTGCCCCCGCAAATGTACACCGTGCGCATTTCTACTGTCCCGGAGTATACACTGGGTGTAGATGTGTTGAGAAACTTGACCCTGCAGACCACTATTGGTGAATTCTGTCTACGAGTACGGGCAGTGAAACCCGTGGTGCAGGGACGTGCTAAACACGCCCCTGTTGTGTTGCCTGAACCCCGCAGAACAGTGACCATAAAACAGTACTGTTTGCCAGGAGGGCATGAAGAAATATCGGCAACTGTTAAAGAACTGGTCAAGGTACAAGTCCTCTGTGAGGCCTGGAGCGCGTTTAATGCTCCGGTGTGGCCCGTCCGTGAGCCCGATGGGACGTGGTGTGTGACTGTTGACTACCGAGAGCTCAACAGGGCGGCTCCTACTTCACATGCAGCTGTGCCCTCTAGTCTTGACCTGATGGACACTTTGACTTTGACACTGGGAACTTACCATTTTGTTTTGGACTTGGCAAATGCCTTCTTCTCCATCGCCATTGCTGAGGAAGCGCAAGATCAGTTTGCCTTCACGTGGGAAGGCCGACAGTGGACTTTTACCGTATGGCCCATGGGCTATGTTCACAGCCCCACCATCTGTCATGGTTTGGTGGCTAAAGACCTAGAAAAGTGGCAACATGCCAATACTGTTTGGGTGTATCATTATATTGATGATGTAATACTAACCTCTGCTTCTCTTGCAGATTTGGAGGCTGCTGTTCCCACTCTGGCTGCCCACCTCAAAAGTCAAGAATGGGCCATAAATCGGGACAAGTTGCTAGGGCCTGGGTTGTCTGTCAAATTCCTGGGTATCGTGTGGTCGGGTAAGACAAAAGTAATTCCTGAAGCAGTGATTGGTAAGATTCAAGCTTTCCCATGCCCCACAGCAATGAAACAGCTGCAGACCTTTTTGGGTCTCTTAGACTACTGGCGAGTGTTCATTCCCCAATTGGCACAGATCCTAAAGCCTCTATACAAGTTAACAAAAAAGGAGGTGGATAGGATTGGACTAATGAGGCTGAACAGGCCTTTGTCCAAGCTAAAAGAGCTGTTAAACAAGCCCAAACTTTGTTAATGGTCAGCCCCAGCCTCCCGTTTGAATTAGATGTGCACATTACATAAGGCGGCTATGGTTGGGGCTTATGGCAACGGACTGAGCGGTTGCAAAAGCCAATAGGATTTTGGAGTCAGCTATGGAGACAAGCAGAGAAGCACTATAGTCTCATAGAGAAGCAATTGGCAGCCGTGTATGCTGCTGCACAGAGTGCTGAAACCATAACCCGGGAAGCCCCAGTAAAGATATTCACCACCTACCCTATAAAGGGATGGGTGCAGAATTGGATCGCCTGGCCATGAAGTGGGATGGCCCAGATGGCGACGCTGGCCAAGTGGGGGGCCTATTTGGATTAGAGTAGCATGTTTTTTTCCAATCCACTGAGTAAAGAGTTGCAACAAGTTTTAGGCCCCTTGACGTATGCTGGGACACTGGACCCAGAGACCCCCTTGCAAGTCCCCACAAGGGAAGTTTCCCCATACAAAGCCAGGGTAGGTACTGTGCCAGAGGAGGCATGGTATACTGATGGGGCCAGCCAAGGACAGGTGGCTCGATGGACTGCCATAGTGGTATGCCCTCTAACCAATACCATTTGGTATGAGTTAAGGTTTAGTCAAAGCAGCCAATGGGCTGAATTGGGAGCTGTGTGGCTCGTAGTGGGCCGTGCAGCCGGCCCCTTAGTGATATGTACCAACAGCTGGGTGGTACTTAAAGGTCTTACTCTGTGGCTGCCGGAATGGAAGCACATGGATTGGTCAGCAGCCCATCAGCCCCTGTGGGAACGTTCCATGTGGGAAGACCTGTGGGGATGGGGGTTGTCTAAAGAAGCAACAGTGCACCATGTAGCGGCTCACTGCTCTCTTTTGCATACATGCAAGGATGAAGTGGATCAATTGACTAAGCTTACTTTGCAGGTAAATAGTGCTCAGGACGCAGCCGTGTGGCTGCACCAGAAACTCCTACGTGCTGGAGTCCCCACAATGATGACGGCTGCACGACTTTGGGGTTTAGCTGTAGACGTAGAGGCAGCTTGGGCAGTGTGCCGTGCGTGCCCCCAATGTTCCCTGTTACATCAGAGGCCACTGCCCAGGACTATGGGTCAAACTGAGCGAGGACGTATCCCGCTCATAAGATGACAGGTAGATTTTGTTGGGCCCTTACCCTTGAGTTGGCAGTGCCGAAATGCTCTTACAGCTGTTGACACGGCCACAGGTCTTCTTTTTGTGTATCCTGCCCCCCAAGCCCCAAGCTGTGAATGTGTGAGCATTACAACAGCCATGTGCCATGTATGGCCGGGCATTGACTATAGAAAGTGACAGAGGGTCCCATTTCAATAAACAAATAGTGCAGCAATAGGCCCTCCGACAGGGCATACAATGGGTATATCACATGCCCCACAATCCTTTAGCAGCTGGCATGATTGAACGTTACAATGGCCTTCTTAAAACGGGCTTGCGGGCAACAGTCCAAGGGACTCCAACCTTGCAGGGTGGTGTGATCACCTCTGGTTGGTAGTGAAACAATTGAATGAATGACCCAGCAGGGATGAGTAGCACCAATAGAAGCCCTGTTGCAGTGTGCAATTACAGGTCACTACGAGGGATCCACTGTTAAAACTGCAAGTGCAGGGAGGGCGAGCACTGCTGCCAGTGCCCTCTGTAATTCACGGAGGAGAAACAGTCTCCGTGTCACGGCCTTGGACTTTAAAAGTCCCCCATGTTTGGTGGGTAGCTCTGGCAGCACCCTAGGGAGACGGGGCATAGCATCAATTAACTGTAACCCCCTGGATTACCGATGTATGGCCACTGAGGTTTACGGTGACTGTGCCTGCCACCATGGCCACCATACTAAAAGGTATGTTCATTCTGGCATTATGGCCCATCATGAGGTCCCCCATCCTGTAACAGGTTGAAGAGAGTGTCTCACCGGCTGTGCCGGAAGGCCCGAGAGTATGGTTTACTCACCCTGGACGCACACCGCAAAGTGGCACTTTGCTGTCTAAGGACAACCAGCTAAGATATGTCTGGTTAGATGGGCATGATCTGCCTCTCCTAGTCACACTTACACATTTGTCTTACCACCCCTAGGAGTTCTGCCAACAGCTTGCTGACTTGGGCCCACACCTATGCTCAAGTGTACAACGTGTCCCACTGCTGGATGTGCACTGAACTGCCGGCCAGTTCAGCCAATGGTCTGGCCTGGAGTATTGCCCCCACAACAAAGGACAATTGGATGTGGTTGGAGACGGCCAACCGAACGACAGCAGAATGGGAAGCAGTTCGGCGGCATGTTGAGAAACTTCTCCAGCGGGACATGAATCTGCGTCCTCTGTGGTTTGGCTACGCCCTGTATAATGGATGGGGCTGGCTCCCTGCTGAACATGTTGAACTGCGGAGCATTGCCCCAAAGTATATAGAACAAAAGGGGGATCCCAAAAAACTAGCAGGGGAGGTACCTCCGAATTTGTGCAACAGTACCCAAGTAGTGGTGGGCGGTTCCTGCTGGTGGAATGGCCAGCTGTACGTTGAAACCAAACCCACCGACAGGCTGCCGGCTGGGTACCTGTGAGTCTGTGGGCCCCATGGGGGGGACATACCTCCCAGCCAATTGGAGTGGGAAATGTACTTGGGGACGCCCCTTCATTCCAGGTCGCATTGTTTCCACTCTAGATCAAAAACCCCAAAATTGGGACATAGTACATCATAGATGGCACGGGACCAAACGGACACCCTATTCTCCTTCCTGGGGGAGGGGCCATCAAAGTTGAATTAGATGTAGAAGCCTTAGCACGTCACACTGCCCAAGCCCTGAATGCTTCAGAATATGCAAATGCCCAGTTAACAGAAGAAACTGATCAAATCTGCCGTGTTGTGTTACAAAACCACATGGCCCTAGATTTACTTACTGCAGCATAAGGAGGCACATGTGCATTAATACACACTGAATGTTGCATATATATTCCTGATAATAAAAAATCCATTCAAAGTGTCCTGCAAGAAATGAATCACGAAATATAAAATATCCAGAAATCACAGGCAGACCCTGTACAAGACTGGTGGGAGACCCTAGGCACTTGGAAATGGGCTCTTGGGGGAACCCTAATAGGCTTAGGGTGCATACTTCTGGGTTGTTGCTGTCTGTATGTTGCTGTGGTGTTTGGTTACAATGCACCCCCACAGCTGCTAAGGCCGCTGCCCTCAGGGTAGAGTGTGTGAGGGTTAAGACTCAGGCAGCAGCCATGTAAGGGTTAATACCTGGGCAGCAGCCCAGCTACTAGATTAGCTATTAACCTTGGCTCAGTTTCTTGTGTTCCCCTGACTCAGCATGCCTTGTATTCAATTCATAAGGTCCTTGGCCCAGTACCTATGCCCTGAGCACAGCAGAAATGATTCTGGAGAGTTGCATTACGTGTTCCTTCTGTGTAACATTTGAGTGATAACAGTAGTGTATGAATAACCCTTCAAGTAAAGAACGGCCATGCTTGCTTGACTGTTTGTCTGGAGCAGACTGCAGCTGTGCTGGTATGAGCAAACTTCCCTCTCCGCCTAAGTTTTTCTTCCATCTACCTCCCTCGCGGGCTCCCGAGGTGGACACAGTGCACACCTAGGTATATCACCTCTACATTTTTATGCCATAATTTAGTCTGCAGGGACTTTAATTGCCTTTCCCGTCCACAGGACACCAAGCTGGTCCATTATATTGATAATATTATGTTGATCAGAACCAATGAGCAGAAAAGAAGAAGCCAGACACAAAAGAGTAGAGATTCAATGACTCAACTTATATAAAACTCTGGGAAAGCAGATCAGTTGTTGCCTGGTACTGGGAAGGGAGAGGTGGGGATTGACTGGGGAGGGGCAGAAGGAAACCTTTTGGGGTGACAGAAATGTTCTCTATTTTGACAGTAGTGTTGGTTACACTGACATGTACATTTGTCAAAACTCAGTGAACTGTATGCTTAAAATGTGTTTATTTTATTGTGCATAAATTATACATAAATAAAGTTGATTTAAAAACAATAAAAAAACAAGAATGCTATATACCAATACTTATGGTATGTGGTAAAGGATATACTTAGAAATAAATTCACAAATGTTTTCATGATTTAAAAAGAATAAAAATAAATAAACAAAGCGTTCAACTCAAAGGTTTAATGAAACCACAACCAAAAATTAGGAAAGGCAGGAGGAAAAAAAACAACAAAGATAAAAACAGAAATATAAACAAATTAGAATATAGAGAAATAGATACACATTGAGATTCCTGTCTGGCCATACACCCTTCTCTGAGAATTTGTTATCACCCACAGATCCTACAGCTGGGTTGGGCCTAGCTCCCATACTATTTATTACCCATGTGGCTTAGCCCGCCCTGGCCATGAATGAACACCACAGCATACTTTGTAGTATTTAGAAGCTGTGTATTACATGTGCACATAGCATCTTGGAAGGAGCTGAGACACACAGTTCTGAGTAAAGAAAAGAGTAAGAAATAGTATGAGATATATAACACAATACAATTTAATAGCACATATATTAAAAATATATGCACATAAAATAGCGATATACACTTCACAAGAACAAACACATGAAAAGATACACATTAACCATATTAGAATTGTAATGTATGGGTAGAGAAAGGAAAGGGAATGTACTATGGCAATTAAATGGGGTAAATAAAAAATAAAGTGAAAGGAGCCTTGCATGGACCAATAACCATAACGTGCCATGAATTGAAGAGTATAATGAAATCAATATCTTACACCTAAGGTAGAAAATAGACAAAGAAACAAAAATTTAGACAAAAGAACAACTGGGAAATAGGGGACAGTCTTGAGGAAACGACACAAAATAAGACGAAAAAGAACAAATAAAAAAACTGATTTCAGATATAATGATAAATAAGGAAGATAGACAAAAGAGACATACAATATGGATAATTGGATTTTCTGAAGAATATCAAAGAAATAATACCAAAAAATTCAACGATATGATAAATGAAAAGGTTCCTATAAAAATACCACAGCTCTAAAGGCTGACTGTGTCCCAGAATTGTTTCAGAATTTTAATAGCAAGGAATATGCTGGTGAAGTTATAAAACTTCAAGGATAAAGAAAGAGTCTTACTGGCAGAAAAAGTAAGTCACTTACAAGAGGAAAACCAGAGGCAGACCTCACACTACTCCACAGTGCCAGTAAATTCTGAAAACTCCTTCTAAGTTATAAAGAAAATATTTATAAGCCTAATCAAGATATCCTCCTGTTATAAGTTCTTGAGCATTTATTAAATTCAAGGAACACAAAATCCATAAGCCTTTTTTAAAATAAAGAACTCAGGAATGGACCAGGTATAGTTACTGTGTTTAAGTAATTGGCCTATCTGAACACAGAACCAAGTCTCAACAACCGTAGGAACTATGATTATAGAGCAGAATGTGAATGCTGTTAATCTCAATAATGTACAAATAACAGTATAATTAACAATTGTGAAGTAGAGGAGAGAAGGTGAAAAAAAAGATAAGAATGCTAATTTCCTCATCTTTGACAGCAGGAAGATGATTAATCCTGGTTTCACTACTAACTACCTGGGGAACTCTGGTATTACTTTATCTGTGCCTCAGTTTCTCTATTTATAAAATGGGGATAAAAAGTGTCCTTATACCACATAAGCTATAACTGATTTCTTGATTATGCCAAGCTCTCTCATCTCTTCACTCTGCCTTGGCTGTCTCTTCTATGGGGTGTCCTTCCTCTCTACCTCCCAACACCTGCCACATCCCCTGTCCAACCTCCACGCACTCCTTTTTGCTCTATTCAAAGGTTCCTGGCCTCCCCAGACAGACAGCCCCCAGACGGCCAGCCTCTCTCCTTCTCTACTCCCTCTCAAGTACTCTGTGTACACAATTTTTAGCATTTGCCATACAATTTTTATTTATTTAAATTATAAATTAGTTGTGTTGATGACTGTTCCCAGCCTCCACCCATCTCTTCTAGTAAAGTAAAACTTATATCCAACTTTGTAGTCTTAGAATGATACAGAGCAGGTACTTTAAAATGCTATTAAAAAGAAGAATATAATTAAATTGAAGGAATTATAGAGTTTATAGAGGAAAATTAATTATGGAACTTTTTTTAAAGGTAGTTAAAAAAATATGAAAAACTTTCAAGTACACAGGTAAATTAACTGCAATCATTTTTAAGCACCAATTTTCTAAAGCCTGTTGTAATAAATGAAGATTATTTACAAACTAATATTATCCTTAGAAAGAGTCTGTTTTCATTTGTGTAGAATACTCATGCTTTCTAAATTTTGTTTTACATTACAATTTAATCTAGCAAAATGTAGGCTTCTGAATTAGTGAAGAACAAATTAAAGAAATCTTAATTGTATTGCTACCACTGCTGGATACCACTCAGTGAAAACATGTTGAATAAAATAACTAATTATTATTTCTTTTCCAAAATGAAGAAATTCACTAAGATCTATTGTTGCTTCATTCCACTAAGCTGTACCTCTATTTCAGTACCTAACCAGTCTTTAACACTATTACACTGAATCTCTTTTATTTAAATAATTCACAGAAAGAAATGTTCCAATTCTACTTACAGGTGTCACAGAAACTCATGTGCAGTTTGCTGAGCGTGTGAGCATGAGTCTACTACTGTGTCACTTACAAAAGAGTCACTGTTTCTGCTGCAAGATGATAATCCAGTGGTAGAAATAAGATGCAGACACATAAAATCATCAAAAAACAATTCAAGGCAACATTCAATGTTAAGTGCCACACGTTGTGGTACAGCAGTTGCATGTACCGGGGAAGGCCTTGTGAGGAAGGCGCTTGATTTGAGCTTAGAAATATAGGGAGGATTGGGCTATTGGAAAGAAGTGGAAAGGCAAACTGCCTGATGAAACATCCTACCTGAGATTTTCTCCATCTCTTCTAACAGCTTTTCCAGGTCCTTATTCAGGTCTGACAGCATTTTCAGCATGTTGTCGTAGTTTCTTTCCCCGGGGTCAGAATCCGCCATCTAGCAGTGCACAGAAAGAAGCCAGCATCAGACAGACCCATGTGTTACTCAGCTGTGTGAGTCCTCTAACAAACTCTCCCCAACTCTTAAATTTGGACAAAATCACCTACTCTATAGGCTGCAAGGGTTAAATGAGATCATCTATATAGAGTCCAACACAGTATTTGACCCCTCCCTTTTCCTCCCTCCTTGCCATAGAAATGTTTCTTCAAACATAGCTTAGGGCTGGAACAATTAAAGTGGAAGGCATTTTCTTTGGTCGGAGAGGAAAAAAAGTCTGCTATGAAGTGGGTGACACAAGAGTGGGGTTCATTTTGGCAAAAATTTATTGGTTATCCACTAAATGCAAGCTACTGCACTGACACTTTATAAAAAGATACAATCCCTGTATGGAAGGAATTTAAGACAAATCAGAATGACAGATACCATAGTATATACATGAATAGTAGTTATTATAATAAACACAGATGTGAATGGGAGCCTGGAGGAAGGTAAGTTTAATTTAATTCACAAATTTGCAGATTTTTTAATAGCAAGCCTGTGCAGGGCTATCTTTTATTATTTATTTGTAATTACCAACTTATTAATTATTATCAACTTAACCAGCTTTACAGAAGGACTCTCTCATACATCAGAGGTAGTATCGCATAGAGGCTGAGTCCAGGCTCTGAAGTCAAACTGCCTGGACTGAAACTTTTGCTCCCCCACTTATTAGCTTTGTTACTTTGGGCTCTTATTTAACCTCTCTATGACACAGTTTTATAATTTTTAAAATGGAATTAATAAAAGTATCTATATCTTACAGGATTGTTGTGAGCATTACTTATACAGTGTCTATAGCATAATAAGCACTTAATAAATTATAGATATTATTATTAAAGATAGTGAACTCTAATCACTCCCAGAGATCCTCTCCTGATCTTTATTAATATTCATTCATTTCATTAATATTTGATTTCTGCCTCTTTATCTACAAGGCACTGGACTAGGTGAGATGGGAGATGATAAAGGCTTGTAGCAGCTATCAGGGAATTTATGACCTCGCGAAGGTGAGAGAAGAGCCAGGAGAGTATCAAGCGCACAGCAGTGAGCACAGGTGTCATGGTGGGAGAAGCCTACTGCCCAGCCCTGCAGAGTTCAGTGCTCCTCTCAGTGCCCATGCAGCTCTGGGCTTCCCCCATCATGGCGCCTTGATTTGTAGTGACGCATTCATCTACCTCTGCAACTAAAC
>JAQZBX010083487.1:0-13381 GCA_029593785.1 Cabassous unicinctus
AGGGATAGCAGGTATGTGTATATGTTTAGAAGAATGATTCAGTGGAAAGCAACTACAGAAACCATTTTAGAAAGGTGTTGTAGATCGAATTAGACATGTTCATAATATTAATCTGCACTCCAGTGGGTGTGAATCCACTGTGAATAGGATTTCTTGAATATGATTTATTTTAAAGGTGTGGCCCAACTGAATGAGGTTGGCTCTTAACCTAGAACAGTGGAGTCCTTTATAAGAAAAAGAAATTCAGACCATAGTCAGAGAAAGACATGCAGTGGAGTTGGAAAATAGAAGTCAGCGGGAACCTGGAAGAGAAAGGAGAAGACATCACTATGTGATGGGAAGGCCAAAGAACCCAAGGATTGCCTACCAGTCAGAATGCTACTGACCTTGGGAGGAAACAAGTCTTCCAACCAGTGCCTTGAATTGTACTTTTGGGCTCTGAACTGTGAACTAATATATTCCTATTATTTAAGCCTATCCATTATGTGGTATTTGTCATGGCAGCCTGATAAACTAAGATAAAAGGGAATATTTGATATTTTTCAATCACAATGAGTAATAGGTGTAGAAATGTGATAAAATTGTTCATGAAAATTGTATGGATGAATGCAAAATTTTAGATGAAGAACTGAAAGACTGAATTTTTTTTCCTGTGATTTAAAAAACTAGGTCACCTATTTTGATATGATGAGAAGAAGGGGTTTTTGAAGAAATGGTTACACAATTGAAATAACTAATTTCTTCACTAAAAACATGAAGAAAGACTTGACTAAGTGCACACTGAAGGATTTCTGTAGAGTATACAGGGCCCATCTGTGGTCAGAAACCATTGTTTTAATGACACCCTATTAACAGCTGGATGGTAAGCTCCCAGGTACAGAAATAAAGAAGATAGTGGGTGTGGTGGACTGGAACTGTATGTACCCCAGAAATACATGTTCATAAATTTAATCCATTCCTGTGGAATGAGTTGGTGTCCAGTAGACTGGTGAAAGGATAAGTAGGACTTTTGATGAGGGTACTTCAGTTAAGGTATGACCCGCCTCATTCAGGATGTGTCTTAATCCTCTTACTGTAGCTCTTTATAAAGAGGATGAATACAGAGAGAGAGAGAGAGAGAGAGAGAGAGAGAGAGAGAGAGAGAGCTGCAGAAGCAAGAAGCTGAAAGCAGTGAAACCTGGAAGAGAAGGGAGAGACCAACAGATGCCACCACATGGCAGAGAAGCCAAGGATCACTGGCAGCCAGCCTTCAGGAGGAAAGCATTGCTTTGATTTGGACATTTTTGAGGAATCAATACTGTAATCTAATAAATTTCCATTGTTTAAGCCAACCTATTTTGTGGTATCTGCTTTGAGCAGCCTAGGAAACAAACACATTAGGGTAGTTTGGTCAAGACTGAAGGAATTTTAGGTTGGATAAAGTTGAAGAATTAATGCCAGGAAGTGGAGATGATAATACAGAAGTTTGGAAATAGTGAATCTTATGGTCCTGGGTAAAAATGAAACAAGGGAAGGCATGAGCAGATTTGATGGCCTTGAATTGGGTGTATTTTCAGGAAAAATAAGAATTCTCTTTTGGCTTTTGTTCTACAAAGCTTCAGTTTGTAGAAGAACCACCAGGAATATCATGCTAAAATAGTATAGATTTTCAAGCTGCCTCCACTTTAGGGGAAGCATTGGAAACTTGTGTTTTAAACCATCCAGGTGATGATGCACAAAGTTATCGATGAAAATTTGAAAGACCCCTGATAAAGTATGTCAGTTGAAATTATACATTGGGAATGAACCTGGAGTCTGGAAAGGTAAGTAGAGGTTGCATTGTTATGTGACTTGAGTGTTGTAATGAAGAAAGTAGAATCCCAACTTCAAATAATATATTAGCCCAAGGAATCTACAGAAAAAAAAATAACCCTCCTAGACCTAGTAAGTGAATATAGCAACTTTTCAGGATTTAAGATTAACAAATAAAAATCATGCACATATCTATATAGTAATATAACATGTGCAAAGTAAATTTAAAAACACATTTAAAATCACTCTAAAGCAAATGAAATACATAGGCAGAAACCAAGCAAAATATACAGGATTTGCATACTCAAAATTACAAAATGATGATGAAAGAAATCAAAGAAATCCAGAGAAACAGAACTAACAGAACACACACGTGTGTGTGTGCTTATGTGTGTGTGTGTTATAAAGAGATTGTTATGACGAATTGACCATGACTATAGGGGCAGGCAAGTCTAAACACCATATGGCAGGCTACAAGCTAGAAACTTCCATAAAGGTAACTCTGATGTCTGGCAAGTATGTTTACTCCAGGGGAAGCTAGCTGACTGGACATGAGGCAGAATTCTTTCTGATTTCTGATATTCTCAGTTCTGGCTTTTAAGACCTGCAATTAATTGCATGAAAATAATCTACATATTACTGAGGGCAATGTCCTTTATTGATTGCAAATGAAATCAGCCTGTAGTTTCAATCAATTGACTATAGGTGCAAATACATCTATGAAATACCCTTACAGTAACACTCAGGACAGTGCTTGCTTGAGCATACAACTGGACACTGTAACCTAGTCAAATTGTCGTATGAAATTAACCATCACAAAAACCTACATAAATAGATACTATACCATGTTCATGGATTGTATAACTCAACATAGTTAAGATGTCAATTCTTCCTAAATTGATCTGTAGGTTTAATGCAATTCTTATCAAAATCCCATCAAAGTGTTTTGTAGACATAGTCAAGCTTACTTTAAAATTTATATGGCAAGTCACAGGCCCTAGACTAACTAAAACAATCTTGACAAAGAAGAATAACATAGGAAAAATCATTTCGCCCAGTATTAAGTCCTGCTATAAAGCTACAGAAATCAAGACAGAATGGCCTTGATGGGAGCACTGACACTTAATAGAGGACTCAGAAATAGCCTTGTACATGTAAGGCCAACTGATCTTTGGCAAAGGTGTAAATGCTATTCAATGGAAGAAAGATGGTGATGAAGCAATTAGACATCCATAGGCAAAACCAAAATGAACCTCACACCCTACACAAATAATTAATTAGGTAGAATTTTGTGCAAAACAATAGGAACAGATTGCTCTTGTCTGATGCAGAGCCGGCAGGATTGGCGTCTTTCCCTCCCTGCCCACCCTCCCTCCAGAGCCTCTTTCCAGGATCCTTTGACCAGCAATTGTGACTCCTAAGTCACTTCCATGGTTCCTCTAGGAAAGTGGTTCTCAAAATTGAATGTTCAACGGTTTCACCTGGAAGGTTTGTTAGAAGACAGCTTGCTGGGCCCCACCACCAGAGTTTCTGATTCAGTAGGTCAATGTTGGGGCCTAAGAATTTACATTTCTAAGACTCCTAAGGGGACTCTGATGCTGCTGGCATGGGAACTCTACTTTTCTATGCAAAGAAAATACACATTATTCATTTTTCAAAATTGATCTGCCTTCCTCCTATGCCCCAACTCCAACCAGTAGCAAGAGGTAAGTCAAACTGTAAATTGCTAATTGATGTTAATGTGTCTTTTAAGGAAAAAAAAAGCAATCTGTTTCAAGAAACCCTATCTTTTTCAGGTAAATGCTCAATATTTTGTATATTTTGCTTTTCTGCTGCTAATAAGATGCCATTTTGCTATTCATGGAGGATTGGGAGGTACTGTACTTAGAGTGATGAGGGAGATGTCTTGGAGTGCCAGTGGCATTGCCAGTGAGTGACAGGTTGAATTCACTGAGGTGTGACACATCCTATCTCACCTTGTGGCACAGGTCCTCTCAGCATTTCTCAGTTCTCTCATTCAGGTCACTTCTGATGCCCTGAATGTCATGATATGGCCATGGACAACCAGCAGTGTAATCCCAGCTCCCTATCCAGGTATCATCTTCCAAACGTGTTGTATGATTGCTCCTATGTTGCATTGCATCTGGATTCCAGCCAAATGCAGGGCTCCTTTGGGAGTTTACCAGTATAACTCCCAAGGAAATCAGATTCTCTAGTTATTCACATCTACCTCTTTGTTTCTGCAACACTAAAAATTAGGCTTTAATTGCTTCATCTTTTGCCATTTCCCATCTCTTTCTCACACTTGAAGGAGGGAAAGGGGGTTTCTTATTTTCTACCAGTGTTGGTGAAGGCACACTCAATATCCTCTTCATTCCTGAGGTAGTATTCATCCCGCCCCTTTTCCAGAAGCCATATCATGGATGTTACAGGGCGAGAAGTGGATTTACAAATAGTGTAAGATACATTTTTAGGCATGGAATGTGCAGAATATTCCAGCTATGAGAAATGAAGTGCATGAAAGAAAAGCAACATTTTCAGGGAAGATGACTTACTCCATTTGATCAGTGTTGACTATTTATTTTTAATTCTTATTTTTAAAAAAGCTTTAGATTACATAAATGTTACATGAAAAATATATGGGATTCCCATATGCCGCATGTCCTTCCCTTCACAATCTTTCCCTCATTAACGACATCCTTCATTAGTGTGGTACATTTGTTACAATTGATGAACACACATTGAAGCATTGCTACCAACCATGGACTATAGTTTACATTATAGTTTACACTTTGTCCCCCACAATTTCATGGTATGACAAAATATATAATGGCCTGTATCCAACATTGCAATGTCATGCAGGACAATTCCAATGTCCCAAAAATGTCCCCATATTACAACTATCTTCCCTCTCCCTCCCCTCAGAACCTCTGGTGGCCATTATTCTAGCAAGGGAAGAACTTTCACAGTGTTGACTTTAAATCCTGTAAGTCAGTCATCCCGATAGAGATAATCCAACAGTATTGGGGAATGTAGATCTGGAGTTCAGTAAAAGACTTGCTTAAAATAAAAAAACAATAATTTTCCAAGTAATTCTTCAGGTTGCCTGTCATTTAATTAAAACCAAAACAATCAGTTAATTAAAAGCTGTCTCTTTGGCTGGAATGTATTCAGGCTAATTGAAGTGGGTTTAGGGTCATGGTTTTCTTTTTTTTTTGGTTGGAATGTCACATTAGTCAACTATTTTGATTATAAACATGAAATATAGTCTATGTTTAATAGGTAATTTTGATATTTGGAATTTGGAGAATTAATTTCATGTGGATAAATTAAAAATACTAACAGAGTGTTATAGAAATGAGTACTACAAAATGCTGTGGTGTCAAATTAAGTTCTGAGTCAATCTGAAGATGGTGCATGATTGTAATTCTCATCGCTATAGATCAGACTCCTGTTTGGTGAGAGATGTCAAGCAGCAATCTGATTGACGTAAGAGCCTTTCTGGAGTCTCCTATATTCTCTAAGGCCATGTCTTCTTTCTGTCCCTTCTCCTTACTTTCCCCAACTCCCACTCACAGGTCTGGCTTTTGCCCTGCATCCTGCTTTTCCTTCTATCTCACCAGCCAGTTTTCAGAATTTTTCTGGCTTCATTTTTGTTTTTTCCTCCAACCTCCAAATGTTGGAGTTGCCCAGAGTTCTATGCTGGATACTTTTCTCTCTTACTGCTAATGATCTTATTGTGTCTAAACACAGATTAAATGCCATCAATCAGCCCATAACTCACATTTTTATATCTCCAGCTCTGACCATTGCAAATGCCAGATACTTCTGTCCCATCTGCCTTCCCAGCTCAGAAGTAATAACAACAATCTCAAATTTAAAGTATCCAAACAGAATTCTCAATGCAAACTCCTCACCTTGAGTCTTCTCCTCCTACAGTCTTTTATTTCTTATTAATGCAGGCATTTATTAACTGTAATCCATAAGCAACACTATTTGTTTTACCTTTTCCTCCCCTACTTTTCTCTTTAGGCCTATTGTAAGACACTCTTAATGGACGCCCTTTGCTTCTACTCATTTTCTTCTACAAATGTTCTTCAAAAACACAAATAAGACCCTTTCATTCTCTTGCTCAGAACTTTCCCATGGCTTCTTACGTCACTTAGAATGAAACCCAACCCTCTTGCCCATGATGTATGAGGCTACCATTCCAAACTTATGCCTGTTCTTGCATCAGCCTCCTTAAGAGTTCTCATGTTTCTGCCTCTCCATATTTGCACCTGCTCTTTTCTCTGCCTCGAATGTTCTGTCTCCCAGCCCTCTGCGTGGCTTGATTTCGTCATTCAAGGCCTATGTGGATAGCGCTGCCTCTAGCTCCATGGACTCATCCTGCATTTACCCTTTCAACCCCTGTAGGTACCACTTTACAGAAACTGGTTTCACTATCTGAGAAGCTAAATCTAACAAATTACTCGGCTTGCATACAACATATACTTGCTGCAGCTTTTAATACTTTGTGTTTAATGCTTTCTTAAACCACTCCATGTTGGCTTTCATGACACCACTTTCTGGTTTATGCATTCATTCAGGCATCTTCTAGGCATTGGGAGTACAGCAGTGAACAAAACATAGAATGTCTCCACATTTATGGAGTTTATATTCTACTGGGGGAAAAGATAAAGAATAAACAAATGAATTGATAACATGAGGACACTTCCACAAAGAGGCCTTTGTTGACTACGCAATCTAAATAATACCCCTCCTTTCACTTTCTACCCTTTTTTCAGCATTTATCATTACCTTACACTATAATATGTAGAAATGTAAGCTCCTTGAGGGTGGGAGGTCAACCCCTTTTTCTAACTCATCCTTGATATGATTCTGGCTTTCAAAACACTACCTAGCATGTGGCCATAGTGGTTCCATAAATATTTTCTGAATGAATGAATGAGTCATCACATTATTAAGGCTAAGAAGAATATCATTATTTGAAACCTCACATATTGGTGTAATTTCAAGTAATTACTTTTCTTATTTTTGAAGTGAACAATTACAATTATTCACAAGTTTTTCAGAAAGTGTGTATAGCATCCACATAGTCCTGAGGGAAACTTGAAGTTTACACCATTACAATAAAATTGGAAAGAGAAAAAAGGATATATGAGATCATTCCACTGCCTAACCCCAGGGAGAAGTTTATAGTGCAAAAGGTAGATTTGAAAACCATATTTTTTCTTGGTTTGAATGAAAGCCTCAGCATACCTGAAAATCCATTGCATTTGTCAGTGGTTGTATAAGGGAAGATGTCATGGTGAATTCACTTTCAGCTGCTTGACACTTTTAGAGATTACAGAAATAATTTCAATATCATTTGTTGTGCTATCAATTTTGCTCTTCCTTGAATAAGTTTTGATCAGTTGAAGGCAGCAAAACTAATTCCTCAAGCTGCAGAATTAACAGACCACGTCCCAGTGAAGCCAGAAAAGCAACAGTGTAGAATGAACATGAAAGAAATTCAAATGAGAAAATGAATGTACTTTTTAGTTTTTACTGTCAAAAATACATCACACTTAATGAATCATAACATGTAAACATTCCTTTTTGAATTCATTATGAAATCCTGATTTCAGAATAAAGGATCTATACATACATATTTAGAAATGAAGGATCTTGAGGATCAAGCATTGATTAAACATCTTTCAAAGTTGTTTCAAAACTGGAGTTTAGTTGATTATAATAGGAAAGTAGGCACAAGTTGCTTCATGATGGTTCAACCTACATTTATGGCAACTTATTTATAGTAGGGAAAAAAAAAGCTTTTCTCTTTGCACTGAGGGAAACAGCAAGATCATTAATAGGAGCTGTATTCATTCCTTGGCAAAATGATTAAGGGGGTTTTACACAGCCCATCCCTCTCATCTGGTGCTAAATACTCCCAAGAAAGCAGCCTTCTCCTGCACTGAGTACGAGAAGTGTTCCATCTCATACTGTAACATCATTGCCAACCAAAGAACCCTCTGGGGTGTGTAGCCCTTTAACTGCGTGTCAGTGGCAAGACATTTATAGACTCATTTAAACAAAACAAAACAAAACAAAAACAACTAACTTTTGCTTCAACACCATTATCTACTAGCTGTATTTGTAGAGGTGGCTGGTGGTATGTATTAGCCTGATGCAAAGTACCAGAAATCTGTTGACTTTTATAAAGGGTATTTATTTGGGTAGAAGCTTACAATCACAAGGCCCTAAAGAGTCCAACTCAAGGTACCATAAGTGGTACTTCCTCTCCCAAAGTATGTTGCCCATGTGTTGAAGCTAGATGGGGGGACGATGTCTGCAAGGGTCCAGCCTTCCTCTTCCTCTTAAGGCTCCATGGTCTCAGCTGCTGATCTCAGCTGTAGGCTGGCATAAGGCTCGTCTCTCTCCTGGGGGCTTGTTTCTTTCCGGGCTCAGCTGCTCTGTTGTCTTCAAAAGGTCAGCTATAGACTATCAGGCTCATCTCTTTTCCTGGAGCCACAGGATCCTCTGTGTATCTTCTCTGTTTATCTACTTCTGTGTGAGAATCTGTTTTATCAGCCCATCAAGGGAGCTGGGACTCAACTCTGAGTCACACTCTAATGACGTTGTTGAATCAAAACCCTAATCTTAACATAATTTAACCAGACATCTTGGCTGGATCTAATACAATCAAAGGTTATCATGCCCAAAGGAACAGACCAGTTTATAAACATGATCTACATCTCTTTTTGGGGTTCATAAATAATGTCAAACTGCCACATGGTGGTTACCAAGAGTGGCAAGTCCCACACTTGACAAGATGTGGTAGAGGCTTGAAGATGGTCCCCAAGATTCCCAAGCACTGGTGTATACACCCTTGTATAATTCCCTTCTCTTGAGGATGGAGGACAGGGCGGAGGGAACCTGCAACTTGCTTCTAACTGATAGCATATGGCAAAGATGAAGGCATTTTGCAGATGTAATTCGGCCCCTAATCTTTTGACTTTTAGTTAATCTAAAAGATTATCCTTAGCGGGCCTGACCAAATTAGGTGGGCCCTTACTTGAAGTTAGAGACTCTGTGAGTTGCTGACTGTGATGAAGTTAACTACAATGAATTCTATAGCCACAAGGAAATAACTTCTTCCAAAAATCGAGGGAGCATGGAAGCAGATACTTCCCTAACCGAGCCTCCAGAGGAGAATGTCGCCCAGCTGACCCTTATTTCAGATGTATGCGACCCTGAGCAGAGAACCCAATTTAGCTGTCCCTGGACTTCTGACCCACAGAAACCATGAGATAATAAATGGATGTTGTTTGGAGCTGTGAGGTTTGTAGCAATTTCTTACACTGCATAGAAAATGAACACTCCAGGATATAGCACGTTAGAAATGGCTGCTGAGCAAAGACAGGGATTCAGGGCTTTAGAAGTGTTTTCTGTTCTTAAAAGGTAATCTCAAAAGGGATACTGATGAATTTTTTAAAATTCCTGATCATGACATATCTAGATGATGTTTTAGAAGATTTAGATGGTCTATTTATTTTGCTCCTAGTATAATGTATACAAAATCATTCATTATAATTTTCATCCTCGGACACTATGCTATTATTTTTTCCCTTTCTGTTGACACTAGGATGTGAAATTGCCTTTGTTTCTCAAGAATGTGCTGCACTACCATCTGGATAGAAACTGAAAAATAATCAGCCATTCAGATAGCTCCAAATATACAGATGTTTAGTATTGAATAAACTAACATTCTGGATGGTTGACTGATTTGAATTTCTTTGTATTTGTATATTTTGGGATGATGCAGAGAAATTACCTAAGCTGTAAATTGCTAATGAAACAGTGATGAAAAGCCTGATTCTTTTGTTAATAATGGCAATGTCTACTATGATGACATCAGTCAGGATCTCCCTAAGAGTGTGCCATTGTGTACTCAATAGAATTCACCTATTTATTTTCATATATCAGAGTTTAATATATATTTGAAGAGATTGAGAACAAAATGTGCAGCCTTTCTGATAATTACTATTACATTTGTATTATGCTTTTCACAGCTGGAGCTCATTCTTCCTCCTCCTATCCTTCCCGTCTCCTCCTGCTTTTTCTCTTGGCCACCAT
The DNA here is from genome assembly GCA_029593785.1 of Cabassous unicinctus. NCBI lineage: Eukaryota > Metazoa > Chordata > Mammalia > Cingulata > Chlamyphoridae > Cabassous > Cabassous unicinctus. Next base: position 9,913 of record JAQZBX010083487.1, read on the forward strand.
CTTGTCCTCCCCCTCCCCTCCTTCTTCTCATCCTTCTTCTTCCTTGTCTTCATCTCTCCCTTTCTCTCCCCCCAATTGCTCTGTCTCTATCTTACCACACTTCAGTTGCATTCTTAAATACCCAGTTGCACAAGCAATGTTTGATTATATTAGAAAATGTTGCAGGTTTAATCTTGCTTGTTCTGGCTTGGAAAATTCTCATCTGGCAGGGTAGATAATGCCAAAGAGTCTTTGGAATTTAGAAATATAATGAAGAATTTACATGTCTATTCTTTCATTTAGGAAGAAACATTGAGGAATTTTTATAACACATTATTGATCACAGAGAATAATTCAAAATAGTATAGCCTTCAGAGGTTTTTCAATGAAGTGGCTGAGGAAATCCAATTTTATAAATAGTAACAATTCAAGTGAATATGATAAAATCTCCCTAGTAGAGATATAGGGACTGTGGTAATTCAGAAAAAAAGAGAAGTTGGGGAAGAAAGGGTTTTTATTTAGGAGGAAGGGGTATTCATTTTCAACCATTTTTTAAAATTAAATTAAATTTAATTTAACTGTTTGATGTTTAAATCTCTCTGACATACAAGAAAGCATTTTTTAAAATTATTCAACACTGCAGATTGTATAAATATTTTAAAACTGAAAATTCTTGACCACCCAGATCAATTTTGGGTTTGCATGTTTATGCTTATCTGATGAATTGAGTAGGTGATCAGCTGCACTGTTGGCAAATTACAGTTTCTTGGGACCACCTGCTGGAAAATCAACCTAAGTGTGTTCTTGGATTGTAGTACAATTGATTCTAAGAATCTGATAGTAGTGGGAAGCATCTGGGAGAAGGGAAGGGAGTAGAACAGAATATGTTGTTCAGAAAGCTTCCAGGATGAGACTTATTTTTTATTAATTTCTCAATGTTTTACCTTTTCAGACATTTCTCAATACACATAAATACCACTGCCTCACTATCAAGTGTGACACTTTTTAATGCAATCAATACTTGAGTTTCAAGTGCTTCCATACATGTTATTTCAAGGAGAAATGATCTCCTTTAGGAGGAGAGAAATATTTTTGTTTTTGTTTCTGTTGAAGGTCACCTTGGGTGATTGAAATGGAAAGAATTCCTACACAACCAGATTCATTTATTATTTTGGCTTGAATTTTGTAGCAGAGAAACAGCACCAATTCCCTATAGTTTTGCATTCTTAGCAGGTCCATTGCCTGTGGGTGGTCCAGTCGGTTGTGAGAGCAATGGCTGGTCACACATAGAAAGAAGTTGCCCATAGTCTTCCAACTTTTTTCCCTAAGTTGGAATTGCTGAAATCTGACACAAACTCTAGGGAGAGACTCTGATTTGGAGAACTCTTTCCTCTAATTAATGATGGCTGCTTTATCTTAGCGTAATTCTCCCTTGTTAGAAGTTATACTTATTTTTTTGGCAAATTTTTATCATTTTTATGGCATTGTCTTAAAATAATATTTCAACAAAAAGAATGGAATGATATTTACTTGTTCTCTGCTTCAAGTGAAAGTACAATGATTGGTGTATGAATTAGAAGATGGTTTTGTGCCTTACTATTGATTAAACTGGGAATGACAGGGCATTAACTGCAACTTAAATTTTAGGAAAAAATGACGAAAATTTAAAAATCAAATGTATAACTTAGAAAATATAGAGTTACTATCTTAGTTTGTCTAGGCTGCTGTAACAAAGTACTACAAACTACTTTGTTTAAATAATAAGAATTTATTGTCTCAAAATGTTAGAGGCTAGATGTCTAAAATCAAGGTGTCAGGAGGAGCATGCTTTCTCTGAAGTCTGTAGTGTTCTGGTGGTGGCTTGCCAGCCATAACTCAGTGTCTACCTCCTTCACATGGTCATCTCTCTCCTTCTGTCTGCTACTTCTCAAGGTGTCCAAATTTTCTCTGCTTAAAAGGATGCCAGTCATATTGAAATAAGGCCTGTCCTGATTCACTTTGGCCTCAGCCTAACTTAAAGGATCTTCAAAGATCCTACTTACAAATGAGTTAACATCCACAGGACTGGGGATAGTACTTGAACATGTGTTTGTGGGGGACACGAGTCAATCCATAACAGATTTATATTAAATTATCATTATAATTTGTAAAAACTTTTCCACCCTGTTTACCTGTTTACATACTGTTTTGGAGGTAAATTGATGTAATCTAGTTCTTGTGCTATTATTTTTTTTTTAAATGAAACCTATTTCTAATACTATTTCATTAAAAAAATAGCTTAAGACATTTTTCACGCCAGGAATTGTGTTATATCCTGAGCGTTCAGAGATAAGTATGTTGCACCCAGTATCACACACCAGTGAGGGTCAATAGTGCACTCTAATAAGAACCATAAATGAAGGAAGCACAATTAGTGTATAACAAACATTGTTTTAATCTTATTTTTGAACAGACATGAAAATGAGATAGAAGGATGGCTCACTGACATGCAGTTAATCATAATCAGTCAACTTGTATTGGTTGGTTGACCTTTGGTAAATTTTTGATCATGTATGAGTTGTTATTACAGATGAGAGACAAGATGTTGAAAGGGGTGTGCTTGAGATTTGGATGCGCTGAGCTTGAATCCCAGCCCAGCTTTCACTTCCTAACTGTGTGACCTCGAGCAAATGACTGAGGCCCAGTACCCCACAATCCCACTGAAACACCATAATAGTTGTACTTACCTCATGGGATGACAAGAAATAAAGAGGTAATATACATAAAACATTTAGAATACTGCCTAAAATATTGTAAATAAACATGTTCTTTGGGTTTAACAGTGTATAAACTCTTTGGGAACATTACAAGTAGAAAGTAAAAAATGGTCTTGGGCTATAAGAAATTTAGCATATTTTGATATAGACAAGATCATCCAATTGAAATAGAAAATCAATAAAAGAAAATAATACACAATTTAGTGGCAATGTACAAACCTTTAAAAGGAAAGTATCAGGATTTAAATGATGGGAAAGATGAATAGGCTCTGTGTACACACATACACACACACACACACACACACACATCTTAAGGGATTTATTATAATGAATTGGCTCCTGTGATTGTGGGAGCTAACAAGTCTGAATCCCATAAGGCAGGTTGGCAGGCAAGAAATACTACTAAGAATTGATTTTAAAGACTTGAGTCTGAAATTTGTAGGGGAGACTAGCAGGTTAGAAACTCAGAGAGGGATACAGGGTATACTCTTGAGATAGAATATCCTCTTCTGGAAACCACAGTTCTTTCTCTCGAGGCCTTACATGATTGTATGAGGCCCACCCACATTACTAAGTGATATCTTCTTAAAGGCAACTGATTGTAGATACTAATCACATCTACAATATCTAGGCTAGTGTTTGACCAAACTACTGGGCACCATAGCCTAACCAAGTTGTCACACAAAATTAACTATCACAGACAGGAAATGTAACAAATAATGTATTGGCTCTTA
>JAQZBX010083488.1:0-13380 GCA_029593785.1 Cabassous unicinctus
TAGCCAAGAAAAGAAACAGAATATTTTGGTGTGATCCAGCATTGCTTCTTATATCACCCTTGCCAACAGCAGATGAGAAAAATAGCTCCAAAAAGGCAGTCCAAAAATCCCTGAGGAGCCTCACAAATATCCTATAATTTGGGGAGGTAGATCTGAGAGGGTGGGTAGGCAGAACTGGGAAATGTCAAGGGAAAGTTCCAGTGACTAATAGCCCTTCCATCCCACTGAAGCCCCTCACCACAGACAGGAAGGACCACCAGGGCTTACCATTATTCCAGAGCTCTACACTGAGTTGGAGGACTTGAATGATCACTGGAGTAAGAAACACCCCTGGCTAAGTGGGGAACTTTTAATGGGGTCTCAGAAGAGAAACAAGTGCTCAAATCTTGCAGCAAGGCTAATGTTTAGCCTTAGTCAAGCTCTCTGCCCCGCTACCTTCCACTTAGCACCAAGAATTCAATCTACAGCCTGAAGAGAGGAAGTCAAAATACTGCCCCATAAGGTGGAAAGGCTGCAAGAATCATCTACATTCTAACATAATAAACAGATGCCTGTGGACAGGTGTGAACAAGGTGAGAAGAAATGACATGCAACTTTGCCAACATATCAGAAAGAAAGAGAGAGGAAAGAAGGGAGGGAGGGAGGGAGGGAGGGAGGGAGGGAGGAAGGAAGGAAGGAAGGAAGGAAGGAAGGAAGGAAGGAAGGAAGGAAGGAAGGAAGGAAGGAAGGAAGAAAGGGAGAAAAGGAGGGAGATGGGAGATGACAGGAAAATGATGATAAACCTCATCGTACAGTTAGGAAAAAGAAGTAACCCAAGGAACAGAAGTAGGTCCCCATGAGAGGCTTTAGTCTCTAGAAGAACTTATTAAAAATTTAAATTCAGTAAATAGGAAATGATAAAGCAACAGAATGAAATCACAGAATTTAACAGAGCTAAGGAAACAAATTATGAACCACAATAAACTTATTACAGATCTAATAAATAGATCAGAAACAGCAAGAAATGGGATAGACCCAGATGAAACATAAAATTAATAGGATTGGGGGAGAGACTGATGTAATCACAGTGAATGAGGAAAAAATGAGACAAAGATTAAAGCAATTAGATAGGGGATGGTAGATGTAGAGACAAAAAAATTGTCAAACATGATAATTGGTGCCCTTATGTTAAAAAATATATAGAATCAGGAAATCCTCTGATATATTATAAAGGGAAAATTCACTGAAATGAAGAGAAAATCGGCAAATCAAAAGGGTACCCCATATATATACCAAGAATAATTATTTCAGAATGATTGCAAAGATGATATACCTTACTTAAGTTATTAAACATATCAAAATAAATAAGTAATGATAAGCACCAAGACACATTCTAGTTAAATTATTGGACCTCAGAAGATAAACATAGAATGAGCAGATTAAGCAAGAAGGAAAAAACATGAGACTTCTCACAGCAAGATTCAATCAATGCCTGAAGACCTGATAACATACAGAGGGAAAGCAAATTTTACATAAGAGTAAACTGTGACAAGTTGTTCAAAGGCAAGGTTGTAGTCAGATGTTCTCAAACTTGACAAACGGGAAATAGACCCTTCTTTTAAAACTACTCAATGACACAGGGAGGTCACTGAGTGTGTTCAAAGCTACCCTAAATGGGGGCCTTAGGGCCCTGCACAGGGGCCCATGTGGAGATTTTGCCTCTCAGGGAAAACAATGAGACCAATGGACTCTGAGCTTTGTTTTTAGGCAAGGATTGCTGCGCATTCCAGACAGACAGGCTGCATATCCACATGGAACAAAATTAGAAATACCTACAAAGCCTTTCCTTGATGCCTCCTTGTTTGGAATCTTGTTCACCCACGTCTCTCTTTCTGATGTGAAACAAAGCAAAATGAACTTGTCATTGGAATTCATCTTGGGCCCACAATTTCTGCCCTAAGGAAAGTAATTAAAACCATGGAGTAACTTTCATTTTGTGGTAACACTTGCACAGTAAACCCTCTGTCTGCTCCTGACCACTGTATGAACAAGCACAGCTCTGGAGGAGCCCAGGACTTGAGACAATCAGGAGTTCCCACCCCGAGAAATAAGCTAGAAGCAGGGTGGCTAGTAGTGTCTGGATAATATCCCGGGCTCTGCATTTGATGGCAAGCAAAAAGCAGATGAAGTCCTTTTCCCCACCAGTCCCTTGAAATGCTAAAATTGCCACCTCACTTGCAAGAAAAAAGAATCACAGCATATTGTGAACTGATAGGGAAGCATCACACTTTGGGGGTTTCCCCCTCCACAGTGCAGGAACAGCCCCCCAGAGTGTACCCTGGAGTGAAATGCATATGACACCTAAAGTCTCTTTTGAGGCAGCCTCCTGCCAGATGGGAAAGTGAGGAACAAAGGCCCAATTAAAGAGGCAGGTCTAGGGGCTTGATGGTAGATGGTCCGGGTTGTAATCTCCTCTGCCACTTCCTGTGTGACTTTAGGCAGTTTCCTTTAATCTGTCTGTGCCTCAGTTTCCTCATCTGTAAAATGAGGCTAATAACGGTACCTGTGTCATAAAGCCATTACTTGGAAAAGCATGTGGCACATAGTAAACACTTGATAAAACGTTAGCTATGAGTATTAATTCTGGGAGAGAGCAATCTAGAAGTGACTTCCTTATCCCCCAATGTCACTGTGGCCAGGGGAGGCTTCTCTTCCCAGAGGCTTGATGCATGCAAATGTCTCCTCTTATAAAATCCTCTGAGAAAATAGGATTAGGGTGCAGGAGACTGGAGAACCCTTCCTGGGCTGCTGAAAGCATCAGCACGGGCTGGAGCCTTGTCTTCTCTCTCAAGGTTGTATCTGTTTTAACAAGAGATTTATCACTTAGGAAAGGATCTCCCCCATGTGCTCTCATCTGATCCTCATCACAGTGGTGTAGATGAAGTGTAATTATTGCCATTTTGCAGATGGGAAGAATGAGGTTCATAGTAGGCAAGTGAATTTCCCAACTCACGGGACTTGAAGTAGACAGTACACTGGGATGCAAATCCACTCTTCTGCTTCCAAATCAATCCCATCTCCCCCATTTGTGTCTCTCTTTCTGTCTCTTTCTCATATCTCTTTCTCTGGCTTTCTCCATGTGTTGCTCCCTGTTCCGTGTGTCTCTTCTGTGTCTTTGTGTGTTTCTCTCTGATGTCTGTTTGGTTGTCTTTCTCCTTCCTTTTTCTTTAATCTTTCATTTCCTCTATCCCTTTCTTCTTTCCTCCAAGTTCAGACCCCTGATTCCCCATAATCCATCCAAATCAGAAAAAGGGGCTTAGGGAAGTTAGCAGCCAGGACATTTCAGTGTCCCATCATGAGCCACGCTGGAGACAATGTGTCCCAGCCTGCTACTTCTCACCCCCTATCTGGTAATGCAGACACTGAGTTCTCTATGCGGAAAATCATGGCCACTTGGCTACTCCAGGAATAAGAGCAGGAGAGCTACTCATAATAAGAAGAAAGAAGCAAACCCTGCAGGAAGCAGCCCCTCAGCCATATTGTTCTTTACTTCATTTCCATTCTGCCCCCATTATAATCTCTGTTGTGATTATTCTCCCACACCCCACTGCTTATCCTAAGATAAGCAGAAACCAAAGAAATAGAGGTAGTGGTGGCACCTCTAAAGGGGAGACAGAAGCAGCCAAACCCCGGCCAGAGCAGGGGGTGCCCACCAACATGGACAGAGAAGTGGCTCTGGCAGCTGAAGAAGAAAGTCCCATTCAGTTTCCTTCATCAGGAGAATTCTGTGTCTGTTTAGAAAAGGGAAAGCATGGTCCACTCCAAAATGGCAGGCCAAGCTATAGGAAGCTCATCAATTTTCCCTCCCCACAATAATGACCAACTACTACCACCTGGGCAGAGAAAGCACACCACCTCCAGGCTAGACACGAATTTAGAACCAATATAGACTGTTCCAGAAACAAGTTCATACCTTTCTTTATATATATATAAAGTATTTTTTGAAAGATACTTAGATTACATAAATGTTACATAAAAAATATAGGGGATATTTCCAATATGTGACTAATAATACATGTTATTGTTTTGAAGATTCATGGGTCTACAATAAGAAATTAATAAATGCCAGTTATTATTTTTACTAACTTGAAAAAAAAATATATATATATAGGGGATTCCCATATGCCCCACTCCCTACCCCTCCCACATTTTCCCACATTAACAACACCCTTCCTTAGTGTGGTACATTTGTTACAATTGATGAACACATTTTGGAGCATTGCCACTAAGCGTGGATTATAGTTTGCATTGTAGTTTACACTCTCTCACGCACAATTTTGTAAGTTATGACAAGATATATAATGGCCTGTATCTGTCATTGCAGTGTCATTCAGGACAATTCCCAAGTCCTGGAAATGTCCCCATATTGCCCCTATTTTTCCCTCTCCCTCCCCTTAGAACCTCCAGGGGCCACTCCCTCCACATCAATGGTAAAATTTCTTCCATTGCTAAAATCACAATAAGTCTATGGTAGAATACCAGTAAGTCTACTTTAGTCCATAGTTCATTCCCTTTCTATGTACATCTTCAGCTCAGTCTTCACTGTCCTAACCACAGTGACTGAGGCCCCTTCTAGGCTCTGGAAATTAGCAGTTTCTAGTGAACCATGGCATAATGACCCTGCCTCCACGCGACAGTGAGGTTTCAACAAGATCACTAACTTTGTATGGCCATGTTTAGCCGGATATTGTATTAAATTTGCCTTTTTTTAACAACTGGAAAAGGGAAGTGAGAAGTGTTGATACTACTGAGAAGGAGCAAAGTCTCATAAACTTAGGACAGTGGAGATGGAGATGAACACATCAGGTCGGGCTTATCCAAAGTGGTAAATTCTCAGCTTCACCTGGCCAAGCGGCATCCTCCATCCAGCTGACTCTGTGTGCAACCACTGAGGTAAAAAAAAAAAAAAAGTGAAATTAAAGACATTCTGAGGTGCTGGAAATAGAACAACGAAGGTTGTGTCTCAACGACAAGATGTAATTAGGGATTATATAATTTTTGAGGTCTTTGGGATCAGAATACCCTTGATAACATATGAAGTAAATTTATTTTTCGGCTTTCAGACATTCTGCTTCTCGGTATTTTCAGAAGTGTCTTATAACAAAAGCAAAGCAGCAGCCTCCTCCTGGCCCACAGTGCAGACAAGCAGTGAGTGTTTGAACCCTGTTTCCCCAGTGTTGGCATCATCTGGCACCACCAATATAATGAGATCAGAAAAGAGCTCGAGGTGTCATGGTGTGAGGAGACATCATAGAGACCAGAGACCTGAATTCAAATCCTAGCTCTCCTGTGTGAAAGCTCTATGACTTTAGGAGAGTCAGAATAAGTCACTCTGGTCTCAAGTTTTCATTTGTAAAGTGAGGATGATGACAATACCAGCCAAACCTACCTCCCAGAGGTGGTGTAAGGCTTAAGTGAGATAAAGTAAAGGAAATGGGAAAAGGAAACCAATGTTTACCAAACATGTATGTGCTAGGCGACAGGTGGGCAATAGGCTAAGCACTTTATTTACGTCATCTGGTCTAATCTCATGAGAAATATATATTACCTGCAGTTTATAAATGAGGGCATTTATACAGATTAAGTAAATTTCCAAAGATCCCATGGGTAAGTGGTAGGCAGAATTCAAATTTAGGAACACCTAACTTTTTTTTTTTTTTTTCAGAGAAGTTGTAGGCTGACAGAAAAATCATGTAGAAAATAGAGTTCTCATATACCTCCCCTCACACACACTACTTTCCCTATTATTAACACTTTTGTTACAATTGGTGAAACAATACTATCATAATTATACTATTAACTAGAGTCCATAGTTTATGTAGTTTTCACTGTTTATGTTATACAGGACAATGGCTTTTTATATTTTTATTCTAGTAATATACATATGCACCTAATTTTAATGCAATACTTTGTAAACTATGAAGTGCTTCACAAATGTAAGGACATTTTTTATCTAGGGAATTTATGGACAATGACTTATAAGGGAGAAGTTGGGAATATTCAATGTGTAAAATTTCTGGGCCCATTTTCCTACTTCTTTTAACTTTTCCCCAGACCTCAGAGTCCCCCTTCACCTGTGGTGGGGTGAATAGTGACCCCCCAAATGACATGTCCATGTCCTAACCCTCAGAATATGTGAATATGACCTTATTTGGAAAAAGACTCTTTGCAGATGTAATTAAGTTCAGGATCTCAAGATGAGATCACCTTGGATTATGGATTATCTGAGTGGGTCCCATATCCAGTGACAAGTATCCTTACAAGAGACAGAAAAGGAGAAAGTTATGTGAAGACAGAGGCAGGCATTGGAGTGGTGCAGTCACAAGGTAAAGAATGCCTGGGGCCACCAGAGCTGGAAGAGGTGAAGAAGGATTTTTCCCTACAGCCTTCGGAGGGAGTCCGACCTCCCACACACACACACACATGTACCTTGATTTCTGACTTTCAGCTTCCAGAACCATGAAAGAATAAATTTCTGTTATTTTAGCCACCCAGTTTGTGATAATTTATTACAGCAGCCCTGGGAAACTAATTCACCATCCAACCCCCAAAGCCTTGTAACTAGAAAGTTCCAATATGAGTTGTCTATATGTAACCGTAACCTGAAATGAAAGGGGCTTTCTCATGGGACTGTTTGCCTTTCAAGCTGCTCTCTAATGGTCAAGTGAACAACTTGCCCCTCTGTTTGTTATTGAATTATGTACCTCTGAAAAACAAGTTCTTAATCTTAATCTGTTCCTGTGGGTATGAGCCAATTGTAAATAGGACCTTTTGAAGATGTGTTTTTAGTTAAGGTGTGGCCAACTAAATAAATTCAGGCTTTAATATGGATTACTGGAGTCTTTTATAAGCAAACTGAAATTCAGATATATATAGAGAAAGTCACATGGAAAGTCAATGGAACCCAGAAAAGAAAGAAGACACCACATGTGCACTGCCACATGACAGAAAAGCCAAGGACCAAGGATCACTGGCAGCCAACCCCAGTCTCCAGGAAGAAAACATCACCTTTGCTTGATTTTGGACTTTTCTTAGCCTCAAAACCATGAGCTAATAAATCGCCATTGCTGAGGCCAACCCATTGTATGGTATGTGTTTTAGCAGCTGGTGAACTAAAACACCCTCTAAGAGACTTTTCAACTAAGGGAACTGGTGTGGAAGCTTGTGGTTATGAGGGCAGAATAATATCAACTTAGAGTTGATATTAGGAACTGATGTGATCATTCTTCCCACAATACCCACTTTGGGTCTACCAGAGAATTCCAGGATATCCCAGTCAGTTCTGGTGAATAATTCTATATGTCCTATTATGCACTCCTGCCAACCCCCCAGAAGCCCTGAATTCCATGCCAGGGATCCAACTGCCCATTTCCATTTCTATTTTCAGGGCATGTGTCAACTTCTCTATGCTGTGGTACCCAGTAGTTTGATCAAACACCAATTTTCTATAGAAAATATTCCAATTGAAGCACAATCACTGGAATTATTAATCAAAGATCTTAGATCAGTTCTCATAAATAGAATCAATAAACTAAAGGGAAACATGAACAAATAACTAAAAGAAATCAAGAAAACAATATATTGGGGGCAGTTGTAGTTCAAGTGGTTGAGTGCCTGCTTCCCATGTACAAGGTCCTAGGTTCATTCTCCAGTACCATATTAAAAAGAAAGAAAGAAAGAAAGAAAGAAAGAAAGGAAGGAAGGAAGGAAGGAAGGAAGGAAGGAAGGAAGGAAGGAAGGAAGGAAGGAAGGAAGGAAGGAAGAAAACAATATATGAACAAAATAAGAATTTCAATAATGAGACAGAAATTATAAAGTAGAACCAAATGGAAATTCTAGAACTCAAAAGTATATAAACTAAAGTGAAATTTTCAATTAGAGGGGTTCAAGAGCAGATTGGAGGAGGCAGAAGAAAAAGTCAGTGAACTTGAAGACAAAACAATTAAAATTGTCCATATTGAGGAGAAGAAAGAGAGAAGAATGAAAAAGAAATGAACAGAAAACTCTTTTCAACCAGGATGGCAGAGTAACATACTCCAGGGTACAATTCCCCTACAGAATCTGTGAAAGGCTAGTAAAAACTGGCAGAATCTACTTCCTCAAAATTCCAGAAAGCAGTTAAAGTGTTCAATAACTGGGTAAGTGCCAAATTAAGTAAACATAGCTTTAAAAATGGTAGTAGAACTGATGAGCAATCTGAGAAAGAAATCAGAAAAAAAAAATTCTATTTATAATAGCGACTAAAAGAATCAAATATTTGGGAATAAACTTAACCAAAGACATAAAGGTCCTGTATTCAAAAAACTACAAAACATTGCTAAAAGAAACTGATGAAGGCTTAAATAATTGAAGGACATTTTTTCATGAACTGGAAGACTAAATATTGTTAAGATATCAATTCTACCCAAACTGATTTACAGATTCAACACAATCCCAGTAAAAATCCCTATAGCCTTTTTTTTTTTTTCAGAAATGGAAAAACCAATTATCAAATTTATTTGGAAAGATAAGAGGCCCCAAAAAGCCAAAAATGTCTTAAAAAAGAAGAATGATGGATTAAAGATCTAAATATAAGAGCCAAGACCATGAAGACCTTGGAAGATAATGTAGGGAAGCATCTACAGGACCTTGTAATAGGAAATGTCTTCATGAACTTCACACCCAAAGCACAAGCAACAAAAGAAAAAAATATATAAATGGGACCTCCTCAAAATTAAAACCTTTTGCACTTCAAAGGAGTTTGTCAAGAAAGTGAAAAGACAGCCTACACAATGAGAGAAAATATTTGGCAACCATATATCTGATAGAAGCCTGCTATCCGGCATATATAAAGAAATCCTATATCTCAAAAATAAAAAGACAAAAAAAAATTTTTTAATTGGCAAGTGATTTTAACAGACACTTCTCCAAAGAAAAAATACTAATGGCTAAAAAGCACATGAAAAGATGCTCAACATCACTAGCTATTAGGGAAATGCAAATCAAAACTACAATTAGATACCATCTTACACCCATTAGACTGGCAGCCATTAAAAAAACAGAGGACTACACAAGTGTTGGAGAGGATGTAGAGGAATGGGAACCCTCATTCACTGCTGGTGGAAATGTAGAATGGTCAAGCCATTGTGGAGGACAGTTTGGCAGTTCTCAAAATACTGACTATAGATGGGCCATATGATCCAGCAATTCCACTATTGGGTATATACCCAGAAGAACTGAAAGGAAGGACACAAACAGATATATGCACACCAATGTTCACAGCTGCATTATTCACTATTGCCAAAAGGTGGAATCAACCCAAATGCCCATCAATAGATGAATGGATAAGCAAAATGTGGTATATACATACAATGGAATATTACTCAGCTGTAAGAAGGAATACTGTACTAACACATTGGATAACATGGATCAATCTTGAGGATCTTATGTTGAGCCAAGCAAGCCAGGCACTGAAGGACAAATATTTCATGACCTCTTTGATATGAATTAAGCAAATCGAGCTGACTCAGAGAGCTAGAGTCTGGGCAATAGGTTTACAGGAAATAGAAAGGGAGAAGAAACTTGTGAGCCAATGCCCATATGGGCAAAATCTATGATAAGGTAGAAGTGAGTAGTTGTGCAGTGAAGGGATATGACAAGGGTGTAGGGATACTATTGGGTTGGGAGGTGCAAGCTTGATAGGGGGATAGGGTGTGGAGGATGGGTTGGATGGTCCATGGAACCGGGGGGAGGGTTGGAGGAGGGAGCAGGTGAAAACTGGGGATTGGTGGGTACATGGGTGAAACTACAATGTTGAGAAAACTCTTGGCTCTATGACAAGGAAGGGTTACTGGTTTAGAGTGTTTTGGATGGGGGCGCATTTGGGACAGGGCACACCTGGGGCAGTCTTCTAGAGAATGTGCGAGTGATAATTTTGTCATAGTGTGTTATATCAGTGAGGGAAGACCCACATAATGAGTGGGAAGGAGGTGGACTCCCATACTGGGGATGTTCAATATGTTCTCAAACAGAGGGGAGGGTGTCTCTCGAGAGCATGGGCAGTTCCTAATAGGGGAGGACAGACTAGTGTGTCAAGCCCTCAGCATTGTAGCAAGTATCTGTGAATCTTGCCCTTAAAGGAGTGAAGCATGGTGGTCACTGTGGGCCCCAAGGGGAGGGGGAGGGAGGAATAGAATAGATGGAAGAGGGGGTATTTAGGGGGCAATGGAAGTGTTCTGAATGATCTTGCAATGATGGATACAGGCCATGTAAAATTCATCAAAAATTTATAAAAGTGTGTGGTCTAGAATGTAAACTATAATATAAACCATCAACCATGGTTAATAGCTATGTTTCAATATTTGTACATCAGTTGTAACAAATGTACCATCCACATGTAAAAAGGTTATTAATAGGGAAGGGGGAAAGGGGGGAGGATGTTTGGTATGTGGGAGTCCTCTATGTTCTGTATGTAGCTTTACTGTGACCTAAAACTTCTTTGAAGACAAAATGAAAAAAAGGAAGACACTGGGGAAGAAATGGAACAAAATGCCACTGTACATACAGGACAACAGATATTACAATGATGAAACACAAACTCAAAAAATTTTTTTTAATATTTTTCATTTTTTAAATAATACTCCAATTTTTTTACTTTATTTTAGCTTTAGTTTTTCTATATTATTATGTTTTTTATTTCTTATATTTAAACTTATTATTATTTCATTTTCCTGTTTATCAAATTTGGCAATATTCTTGCCTCCATTCTTGAAGAAGTTTTGGGTTACAGAGGGGTTACAACTATGGCAGGGGAGAATCTTTGTTGTGTGGTGTCAGTGATGGGGGATACATGGGAGGAAGTTCATCTGGGCCTACATATAAGGTATATAAATATGTTCAAATCTTCATGGAGCATTGCCACTGTGGGTAGAAATTCACACAACAACTGAAAGATTATTGAATCCCCATCCTGGGGAGCTCTGCCACACTCTCTAATGGAACAGCAACAATTCCCCCAAGTACAGGGACAATGACTAGTGAAGAAGGATGGTCCATTGATGGGCCCTTGATATTTATGACTATGCTTATGAGCCTTTTTCTTTTGAATTTGCAACTTAGCCTAGTGTTGTAGGGTGCCTAAGAGTTACCTCCTGTGAGCCTCTATGTTGCTCAAATGTGGCCTTTCTCTAAGCAAAACTCAGCATATAAATGCATTACCTTCCCCCCAGCATGGGACAAAACTTCCGGGGATGAGCCTTCCTGGCACCAAGAGATTACTACGAAGCACCAGCTGGTGATGCAACTGGAAAAACACCTTGAATAAAAGGGGGAAAATGTAAAGACGAAAGAGTTTATATGGCTTAGAGACTTCAAAGTGAGTCGGGAGGTCATCAGAGAGGTTACGCTAATGCATATCTCAGCAGGATCTCATAGACAGCCAAAGTAGATACTACCCTAAATAGTGGGGCTCCTGAGGACTCTGGAGACACCCAGGTCCTATGGTCATAGCAGACAGCTCCAGAGTTTGGTGCCTTGTCAGTGGGCCCTACTTTGGAGTTTGTGCTCCCGAGTGTGACAGAGCTGGACTCAGGTGTGACTTTTCTACACATGCCTCTTCTGCCCCTTTTATTTGAACTTATAGTTGGTGCTGGAGTTGGTAGGTGTATGTCCAACCAACTCCATGTGCCAGCTGGGCCCTGAACCTAAGTGGAGTTGCAGCACTTACTCTTCAGCTCATTGGACTCACCCAGGACAACTAACAAGGAGGTGAGGACAGACAACCACCACACCAAAGAACTGAGAGAGTCTACAACTGCAAGCAAGAGTCCCATCCATAAGCCATATGGGATCAAAGCTCTCTTTCAATTAGAGGTGGAGTGGGCATCACCATCTCAGAATCCTCAGGACTGGGAAATAAAATACGGACTAGAGTGGACTTACTGGTATTCTACTATAGACTTATTTGATTCTAGCAATGGAAGAAATTATATCATTGACGTGGAGACAGTGGTCACTGGAGGTGCTGAAGTCAGGGAGAGGGAAAAAGAGGTATAATATGGGGGCATTTTCAGGACTTGGAATTGACCTGGATGACATTGCAATGACAGATACAGGCCATTATATATCCCGCCATAACCTACAGAACTGAGTAGGAGAGAATGTAAACTACAATGTAAACTATAATCCATGCTTAGTGGCAATGCTCCAAAATGTGTTCATCAATTGCAATGAATGTACCACAGTAATGAAAGAAGTTATTTATGTGGGGAAAAGTGGAAAGTTTGGGGAGTGGGGCATATGGGAATCCCTTATATTTTTTTATGTAACATTTTATGTAATCTAAGTATCTTTTAAAAATAAATTTCAAAATATTAAAAAATAAAAATAAATAACCAATAATTTATTTCATTCTTAGAGATTATTGTTTCTAATAGAGCTATAATATAAAAATTAGAATTATGTTATAATTAATTTCTATTATATTTGAAATATTATTTACATTTATAAAGATTTGTTGCTATGCTATCTATTTTTCATAATTGATTATATCAAATCTAACCTGGCCTTGCACTCTCTTTTAAAATTTGTAATTTCTTTCAATCTATTTTTCTAGTTAATTTACAATTTTACAATAAAGGACTTTTTAACAGCAAAAAAAGCCATTGATTTTACACTTTGGGTAGATTATATGGCATGTGAATATATCTCAATAAAACTGCTTAATAAACAAATAAACAATTGCTCAAGACTAGCCAGAAATAGCAGCTATGTACAGCAGTGGAGCCAGAGAGATTGAGACATGAGAAATTTTCTTGTTTATTTGTCTGTCTGTTTTTTGTTTATTGTTATTATTTAAATAATGAAAATGCTTTAATAATGACTGAAGTGATGAATGCACAGCTATGTGATTATACCAAATACCATTGATTGTACACTTTGGATAAATTGTATGGTTTATAATTATGTATCAATAAAATTGATTTGTTTAAAATTTTTAAAAATAGACAGGAAAGGGGAAAATTCGTAAATGTGTGGAGGCTAAACAACACACTCATAAACAATCAGTGGGTCAAAGAAGAAATTTTAAGAGAAGTTAGTAGATACATTGAGACAAATGAAAATGAGAACACAACTTATCAAAACTTATGGACAGCGAAGGCAGTGCTGAGAGGGACTAAACACCTATAGTAAAGAAGAAGAAAGAGCTGAAGTCAAAGCTCTAACCGAACAACCAGAGAAACTAGAAAAAGAACAGCAAACCAATTCAAAAGCAAGCAGAAGGAAAGAAATAATAATTAGAGCAGAAATAAATGAAATTGAGAACAAAAAATACAATAGAAAAAAATCAACAAAAGCTGGTTC
>JAQZBX010083489.1:0-13369 GCA_029593785.1 Cabassous unicinctus
CTCCAGAGCCCTCAGGAGCCCCTCTGTGTGACTCCCCATTTTTTTTATTCCTTGTTTTTCAAGAGGCTTCAGAGATTGAAACTGGGACCTCAGACATGGGAAGCAGGTGCTCAACCAACTGAGCTACACCTGCTCCCCCCTTAACTTTTAACAGCAAATATTGGTCTCTATTTAGAATCCTTGAGGATTTCTACCTCAGTTACTCAGAGGGATAGCAAGGGTGAACACAACAATTCTTCAATTTATTGAAAAAATAGGCATGGGCTATCCAAAATATGGATAGCAATAGAAAGAAGCATAATCTAGTACTTCAAAATTCCCAATGTATTTTCCATTTTTCCTTTCTCACATCTTTAGAATACAAAAGATAAAAGTAAATAAGCCAACTATTCAATGAAATGAAAGTCAAACTATGCCTTATTTTCATTTAGAAATTGGGAGGGAATGTAGTGAAAATACAGGAAACAAAACCCTTCAATGCTTATCTTAGTAATTTATATTGATTAATTTTGTTTTAATGAAGAATTACCAAACCTTTGAAAAATGAATAGTTTTAGTCATTTTCTCTTAAGTGACACATATTTTTAAGAATAAGGAATAAATATAATTTAAGAGCAAACTATAAGTGTGAAAGTATGTTTAGCAGTATACAGCCCAATGTAGATCTTATACAACCAAACTAAAATTAAAACAAAAAAGAATATGCATCAGAATGGGTGTAGTTCTGTGATTTAAAAAAAGGAATATGTAATAATCTAGAACACTAATAGCTTTTTTCGTTGATTAAAACAGTTTCCAAAAATATAATCAATATTTCTAAATCATTTTATTTAATCTGTTTCTTCAAAAAAAAAAACTCATTTACTTTTAACTCACTAAACTCCTTGAGATATTGTTAAGAAACAGTAGGGTGATAATCTCAATTTTGTGGTTGTAATACTGTGAGATCAGAAATCTGGGGACCTCAGAAGTTTTGAAGTTCTAGAATAAAGAATCTGAATCAAAGATTGAATCTATGCATTAGACACCATGCATCCAATTTATTATGATATGGATTATTTGGGAATGATATAAAAGGATGTGTTCTTTATTAAGATTGTTTCATGGTCAAAACTAAGTAGAGAATAAACATAAATTGTTTTTAATTTTCAAAGTTTCAATTTATTCTGAATAATACAAATTAAAATTATAATCAATTCATATATAAAGTGAAAATTAAATATATACCTCTCCTAATCTAAGGCACATTCCTCCAAAAGAAATAATAAATGTTGATGTCACAAGTTTGCATAAAATATGATTTGTTATATCATGCAAATTAAATGCTCTGCCATGCAAGCTACAGTTTTATTTAACAAAATGTTTTGACCATGCTTCCATATGAGTACATGCATATTTGTATAATTCTGCTAAATTAAACTATCAGTTAACTAGTTTCTTTTTGGTGATTACTTAAGTTGTTTCCAATTCTTCACATGAAATTAATGCTGTGCAAATTTTGGGGGGAATTAATGTATGCATGCTTGCAAGATAAATTCCAGGAAATGAAATTAGTGGAAGTTGCTTCAAAAAGATTGTACATTTTTCATTTCAAAGATAATGGCAAATTGTCATCCAAAAAGAATCTGTATTCCTCTACACAAATTAAGAGACTAGATATTTTCTCATATATGCAACAGTATTGGTTTATAACTACCACTTAAGTAAATACCAACATGTTAAGAGAGAAAAATACATTTCCAATTTGCATTTCCTAATTAAAATGCAAGTAACATTATTTTCATGTGTTTATGTATTTATTTTTATGCCATTTGCTCATGTTTTCTTTGTGAGGGCAATTGTTATTTTAGGAATGAGGGGGCAAAAGGTAACAATCTATTTTTAATTAAGGAAAGGAACTTTTTTCTACCATGTATGTCAATGGTTTTATTTGGATGCTGTTGTGCTATGTCGTTTATCCATGGTCTACTCTTCTATTGAAATTCATGACATATTCTTTTGGGACAGAATTTCTAAGCTCTCTTCTTAAGGATTGTTTCTGCCCTTGGGCAAAATTTCTGAGCCTCTGTTCCAAGGCTCAGAGGCAAAAACAACATCCTTCTTTATGAGCAGGGCATTGACCTGATTGCCTCTCCAGACACTGGAGTTTGCCCTGTGAGTGAGCTACAATGAGTGTGATGGAGGCCCCAGCATCCTTAGCCTGCCCTTCCTAGGGGGGAGCTTACACTATATGGATGGAGTCTGGGAAAGGGATCCCCAATCTTTCAGCCACATGTGCAAGGAATTTTGCTTCAACAGCTGAGGCATTTCTATGCACAAGTTATATTCCAATATTTATTCATAAATCAGGAATAAAGTGACACAGTAAAAGGTAAACTTATGTGTTTGTTTCACTTTTATGGTTCTCTACAACACAAAAGCTTACAAACTTCTAAAATTAGTCTTTAGTTTTATAATATTGTTGTATATTTGATAATTGGCACTTGCAAACAAATGTTACATTCCAGACATTTGTAAGAATGATCATTTTTCTAGCAGTCAGTAATTAATTATATCTTTCCTTCATTATTACATCTGTAAACCAAGAGATCCACAGAATTCCATCTGTGATATACTTTTAATACATATGATCCTGGACCCCGGTCACATGGCAGGGCACATGGCAGCACCTGCTGGTCTCTGCTTTCTCCTCCAGGGTCTGGTGCTTTCTGGAGCTCCTTCTGTGGCTTTCTCTCTCTCCTGGGTTCCATTGTTTTCAGCATCCTGCTCTCATGGCTTTCAATCTCAGCTTCTGTGGGTTCTACTCTGAGCTTCTGCATCTTAGTCTCTGTCATTCTCTATGAATTCATCCTGTTTAAGACTGCAATGCTAGGATTAAGACTCACTCTGGGCTATGCCTTATTGAACTAATCTAATCAAAGGCCTTAACTGAAGTGATTTAATCAAAAGGTCCCACCTACAATATGTTCACACCCACAGGAATGAACTATTAAGAACATAATTTTCTAGGATCCACAAAATACCACAGAGAGTGGGTTGGGGAAGGACATGATCCTAAAGTAATATAGTCCAGGGTTTTCCCAACTCCTTTGACAACCACTTGTTTCTGTCCTGAAACCCTGAGATGCCGCCCATACAAAACCCACAATCTGACTCATCTTGACTCCATTATTTTCCGAGATTTGCTTTGTTTTGTTTTGACTTTACTGAAACATTAGATGGTGCCAACAGACAACGGTGCCCCAAGCTATCTTTTCCCCACCTCTGGCCTCCTCTATCTTAACCAATGATTCTTGAATTCAGCAATGAAATGTCTCCTGATTTCCTTCCTGGTAGCAATTCTTCCTTCACTTTGTTCCCTCTGGTAAAAATCCTTGTGTCCCTTTGTCACCCAAACACAGCACAACACTTATACAAGGAAAATACTTTATGCTATTTCTTTGGAGCCTGTTCTTTAACATATTTAAAAACATTTCTGGTAAATAAAAATATACTCAAGGCAGTGTTTGCCATTTTAAATTTTTGGGAAAGCTTAGAAGTTCTATTTTCATCCCAGAAGTTCTGAAAATATAACCATCTAATCCAACACTAAAAAGCCACCATCCAGAGCTGATACATATTCAGAATGGATTGTTTCTGGAGGGGGCTGCTAATTCAGAGAGCAGGATTTAATGGGCATGAATGAGGCAGGGGGAGAAAGGAAGGTCAGGTTTTTACTATATTAGAGCCTCGTTCAGATAATGTTTCCTGCTGAACCTTGTGCCCAACACCAAGATTCTCTAAAAAGCAGAGCCTGAGGCCAGAATAAAAATATTGATGTTTTGTTGGGGAGGTGTGAACAAAAACAGCAACAATGAAGAAAAAGGGAATTGAGAGAAGGGAGATGTGAAGAAATGTGTGGTGATTGCTGTCTTCTCAGTAATTATCCCTCTTTTCTGCTTGTTCAGATTGCAAGTCACAGAGTGGCTAATGGTGTATTCAGATTGCAAGTTGGTTATGGCTAATGGTTTTGAGTACTTTTTCAAATGCATATTGGCCATTTCTATATCTTCTTTGGAATAATGTCTATTCAAATCTTTTGCTCATTTTTTAATTGAGTTGTCTTTTTAAATATGATTTTATTTAAAAAGTTGTGATTACAAAACATGTAATCACATGTTTACATGCACCATACAACATCCTTCAGCAACACACCACACTGTTGTGGAACATTTGTAACAGATTATGAGACAATAAAAGACTATTACCAAACTATGGTCCACAATGTACATTTGGCATATTTTTTCCTAACTGAGTTGTCTTTTTAATGTGGAATTGTAAGAGTTTTTTTTTTTTTATTCTAAATACTAAAACCTTGTATATGATTTGCTAACATTTTTCTCCCATTCTGAGAGTTGCCTTTTCACTCTTAAAAGTATCCTTGGATGCACAATGGTTTTTAAATTTATTTTAATGAAGTTCAATTTATCCATTTTTTTATTTTGTTCCCTGCACATTTGGTGTCATATTTAAGAAGTGGTAACAAAATTCAATGTCACGTAGATGTGCTTCTAAGTTTATTTCTAAGAGTTTTAGAGTTTTGCTTTTTAAATTTCAGCCATAGCTACACTCAGAAATTCAAACAGACAAACACACACAGACATACACAGACATACATAGAAGGTGGATTTTAGACTGGTGGAGAATGTTTTGCTTAGGAAATTTTGCTTCCATATCATTCAGAGTATACAACAAAGGGTGACACCCTTTTCCACTTGGAGTTGATGGCAAATCGGCTCCAGTGAGCTGCCAAGTCTCAGGTGCACACAGCCAGACCCATGACAAACTTTGTGGTTTACCTGTGCTTTATAAAGCACCCCACAACTGGACTTTGCAGAAACATCAACATCCTGCCATATGTTAAATATAGAGTCCTCTATTAAGGTCCACAGATGGCTTGAAGGCCAATATAGACTCAGAATTTATCATGGCAACTTGAAAGTTGTGTGACTGGACATCATACAAGACACATGAGCCAGACGATGATGCTATCTTCCTGTGCTTGCCATTCCCCATTCTAGAAATGTCTAAGGAACACAATTCCTGGGCCCACATCATAGTCCATAGTTTCCTGGAAAGCCATTTAACTAAGGAAATATTGGCTATTATCTAGGATGCCTATGAAGGAAGTGACCTTTCTCTGACTGGTTCATGTTGTATAACAGTGCTTGAATCTTAGTATACATTCAATAAAACTTTTGATTAAAATATAAAAATGAATGTTGACAAATAAGCACAGAGCTAAGTCCACAGTGCCTTTCTTCACCATTTTCTTCAGTTACTTCCCAAAAGGTAAACATATATTGGTCTACAATTTTCCACATTGCTATTTCCAAAATGGGATCCCTTTCTTCTTTCCATACACCTGCATTTATCCTTCCCCAAATCTTCCAATATACCATTGAGATGTCCTGTTCCACAATTAAATAAACTCATCTATATCCTGAAATTATTTTCCTGACATTTTCTATACCTGGCAGTAACTGATTTGACACTCTCTTCTGAAGACACCATTTTCTCCACAACTGGCTTATAAGAAGGTTATGCCATGCTCAATATCTCAGAATGTGAGAAGAGAGTTAATAACTTTATTCTACTTCTATATCACTCTCCCTTTCATTATTTTATTTAAAATATTCTATTTCATTGGGAGCTCATGCCAGTGTTCTATAAATGTCTATTCCAGGGCACAGATGTTTTAAATCAGAAATTCTGGATATTAAACCCAAGAATCTTAATTTTTATCAAGAACATATGAATTGTGAGGCTTCTGAAGTCTGAGGAACTCTATTCATTCTCTTTTGGCTGCTGTCCTTTGCTGGAATCATAACCACTCTTCTCTCATTCACTTTTCTTCCATACCCAAAGCCCTGGTGTCATTCCAGAAGACTTTCTTCAGGTCTAGGGTAGTCAGCACCTTTCTACCTCAGATACTTGTTACCATGGCCACTTCTGGACCTTGGCATGCTTCAGAGGGACTACAGCTTTCTGATGTTTAGAAAAGTTCTACAGGGAAGTGGATGTGGCTCAAACGATTGGACTTCTGCCTACCACATGGTAGGTCCCAGGTTCAATTCCTGGTGTCTCCTGGAGAAGGTGATCTCACACAATGGGAAGGCATGGCAAGCTGGAGCAACAAGATGATGCAATGAAAGAGAGACAAAGAAGAAAGACAATGATAGACAAAACAGACTAGGGAACTGAGGTGGTTCGGGTGATTGAGTACCTCTCTTCCACATGGGAGGTCCCAGGTTCAGCTCCTGTTGAGGAGACAAGCAGACACATAGAACACACAGAAAATGAACACAGAGATCAGAGAGTCACCACAAACAACAAGTGGGGCTGGAATAAATAAATAAAATCAATCTTTAAAATAAAAAGTGCTACAAAACTATATTTAGTTCTTCTAGTTTTCTTCTTAATACTCCTTCTATGCCTTGTGTATAAGGAGAGAGATAAGAAAATGATTTTACAAATATTAATATTTTATACGCAGTGAGATATTGTGTTAAACCATCCTAGTGGTTGTGCTATTTTTATTTCTGACCAGTTTAGTGTTGTTTTGAGTTATTTAATACTTTTTGGTTTGCAAACAAAAATTCAAGTTTAGAAAATTTTGATATGTACCCTCCAAATTGGAAACTAGTGGTACAGCTCCATCAAAACAGGAAAAGAGTGGAGTGAGCACAAAGCCTTACCTTAGATCCATCTATACATTAAACAGGCAGCTTCACTGGGAGACAACTGAGGATTGCGCACACTAGAACAATCAACATTGCAGAGGAATCATTATTAATATTTATGATATTAGTGAAACAAAACTGAAGCAAAGAATTCTTGCAAACAATAATATATATTTGTTTGATAATGTCAAAATGAAAAAGCAGGAAGCATGGTACCCAACCCTAGGCAGTCTTTGCCAGCAAGTCTTGCTCCCTAAGACAATAAGCTCTGTAGTTAATATCTCTCTCCCCATTTTCCCCGAAGCTCCATAACAGAGTTGATTCTCTGTGTCTCACCTACCACATGTCCCCAGCATTTAGTAAACAAAGGAGCACAATTTGGAAACCAACAAATATCAAAAAGAGTAATTGTATATAATAAAAGAAAGTGGTTTCATGTTGATGAAAACCCAGAATGAATAGGAAAACAAAAGCTAGTTCATGTGATTAGGGCCTAGAACATTGGGGATCAAGCTAGTAAACATGGACCCAGGATCCTAGTTGGAAACAGGATGAGGGAGCAGGAAGTGTGGGCTTCTGCTTAGCAAACTCTTTTGCAGGGGGTGGTGCCAGGCATGTCCACAGCAGTAATGGTCCTAATGCAGCAGGGAGGAGTAGCAACTCAGAGCCAATATCTACCAGAGTAGAATATGGGGCTATAGATGAGTTTCATGAAAAATCTCTTTCTCCAAACATTAGGAACATTTGGGCACTGAGCTTTTGAATGAAAACACTGGTTAAACTTGGAGTGAAATAAAACAAAGAATAGAGAAGTAAATGCAATGGCATGGCTTATCTTACTTGGTCTTCATTTTACAACTTTGTATTTCTTTTAATTTGCAACTCTGTATTTACCATCCTGCTGTGTGGTAAGTTCTGTAAGACAATGACTAGTAAACATATTGATTTCTATACCATAATATGCATAAACCAGCATCATGATAAAATTATGGGCCTGACCAGTGATTCATGAATAAAACTGAGATCTCAGCTTGGATAAATTGTGCCTTTTTTTCTCATATTTCAGTGTTAGGCAGTATATTTCTGGTTTTTGGTGATGAAGTTTTACTATCTTTGCAGGCTGAACAACGAGCCCAGTTTTACAACCTCCTTAGTTACTCTGGGCATTCCAGGTCCTCTTCCCTAATCTAATCAGTACTTCTTTTACCTCTTTATTCCTTATAGTGTAGATGAGAGGATTAAGAAAGGGGTTACCGCAGTGTAGGAAAGTGTGAAAAACTTGCCATGCTCGTGTGCGTAGGGGTTCTTGTGCTGAAGGTAGACAGCAGTGGCCGTGCCATAGAAAAGGGAAACCAGGAGAAGGTGAGAATTGCATGTGCCAAGGGCTTTATTCCACCCTGCAATAGACTTTTGTTCAGCACAGGCTTTGCAATAATACCATAAGAGGAGAGGATGATAATCAAAGGCACCACCAGGAGAACAGCACTGGCTATGGACATCTGGACCTAATTGTAGGTGGTGTCTACACTCAAGAGCTAAATCAGGGCTGGGAATTCACAGACAATGTCAAACACTCTCCAGTGGAAGCAGAAGGGTAGCTGGTGCGGGCAGGAGAGCAGATCAGAGACTGAAGCAGGCCAAGCACCCATGCTAGGATGGCCAGCTGCAGGCAAAGTTTTGGGCACATGATAGTAGTACATTGCAGAGGATAACACACTGCCATGTAGAGGTCCACAGCCATGACCACCAGAAGGACTCATTCAGGGGCCCAAGCCTTGTGAATACAGAGTTGAATGGCACAGAGAGTGTATCTGATGGTCTTCTCTGGACCCCAGAGATTAAGTAACATCTGTGGGACACAGTTGCTGGTAAAACCGACCGCTAGCAGGGAAATATTGGAAAGAAAGAAATACATAGGGATGTGTAGTTTTGGATCCTTGGAGGAGACAAGAATGATGACCATATTTCCTTTAAGAGTCAAGCAATAAAAGATCAGAATGACCCAAAAAAGTATCTTCTCTAAATACAAATTGCCAGAAAAGCCCAAGAGCATGAAATCACCGTAGCTGCCATTGGAGATTGTGGCCATAGCTTCTGGGACAATCACCTCTTTGGGGACAGGTTCAAAAGAAGTTACTGTAGACTGTGAAGGTGCCAGTATAGAAGAGACAGGTAGGGGGCAGCAAGGCTTGTTTGATTCCTTTCTAGTCGAGGAGATTTTCACCTACTGTATTTGGGGGGAATGAAATAGAGGATTTAGTCACCTGCTTTAATCTTTGATGTCCACCGTTCATTCTCTCTATTTCTCTCATCGTCTTTCAATCTTCCTCATATTTTGTGTCTAATTATAACTATGCATTATAAATATTATGTGGAAAATATATTAAGGACCTCCCAGGAAAAATTATAATACCAAATATTACAGTAGACATTCCATCTTTGCTCTCAGAGATTGTGCCATATTTCACATAGTGTTTGGTATATGGTCTAGCTCAATGCCTATTATCTTTCTTCTCTCTTTTTTTTCCTTTTGCTCTATTTCTCTTTTTATCTGAATTTCTTGATTTATCTGAATCTCTCTCTCCTTTGTTTCTTCCTCCCCCTTTTACCTCCAGTATCCCTTGATATATCCCCTGTTCTTTCTCTTTCCTCCCCCTCTTTTTCTTCTTCCCTATTTCTCACTTTCACATTCTCTCTTGATTTCTGAGCTCGAATTCTCCCTCAGTCACCTTCATGGTGTGTAATCTTAGAAAAGTGATTTAACCTTTTTCTTTCTGACCTTAGTTTTTTCTTTGAAGTGTTTTATTTAGAAAACAGGGGAAATCCTAGACCCTACCTATGCTTGTTGGAAATATTAAATGTGAAAAAATGAAGAAAATTCTGAGGAGTTCCTAGCACACAGTAACTATTCAATGTGTGCTAGCTATAATTACCATAACTGTGATGATGATAATACTATCAATTTATGACTCTATGTTCAAAACACCAAAAAAATTCAGAGAGTATGAGTAATAATAACATTTAGAAAAAAAGGAGTGACATATCCTTGCATTACCTTTTTCAAAAAAACCTTGGAATTTAATTGTGCCTACATTCCTGACTTTACAAATTATGCATCTTTATATCACAGAGAGACAGCTCTGTGTTTAAATGACCTTTTCTGTTCAATGAAGAATATCGTTTGGTCATTTATTTTAGTATTCCACATTCTTCATTTTATTAATTCTTTTCTCCTGTTTAATAATCTTCTGACTGCATACACTTAACATAAGGAGTGTAGCTGTATAATTTTTTAAGGAATCTAAGGAGGTAATATTGAAGTTTGTGAGAGAGGACCAAATTGAGAACTTAGGGATGGAGTCACTAAACATTTTAGGGGTATAATGTTTGCATTTGAAATAGCACTAAAAAATTGACCAATAAAATGATAAAGAAAAGTAGAAAAAAAATATTATAGTATATAGGTTGAATATACTAGAATTCACGATTCATAAATTCTATGCCCTCTTTGACATTAATTAGCAAGCTGATCATGAATGAAAAGGATCATACTTTCTAAAACGGCTATGACTGTGGGATTTGAACACCTTTTGTTCCCATAATTCTTGAGAATATAAAACAGATAGGGAGAATGTATACTCTTTTATTCATTTTTCCAGTATATCAAAGAAGTTTTAAGTAAATATTCTCAGTCGTTAACATACTTCAGTCATTTGCATATTTCCCAAGCATATTAAAGAAAAGTGGTACCAGGGCTTTTTTTTCCTTCATTTTCTATTCTTTCTTGTTTTTCTTCCCTAGCTATGTTCTCACTCCCGTCACTCTCCTACATCTGTTTTCCCACCAATTTCCCCACTGAATTATAATAAAATCTGTCAGCTCTTAGAGTCTTGTTACTTTTTACATTTCCAAGTGTTTTCATTTACAATTATTAAGATTTTGGCCCAGAGAGACTCCCAAAAAGACTCACTGAAGGAAAATCATTAATGCTCATGGTTTGAAGCAAATTTTACAAATCTATGCCTTTCACTGACCTCTTTGCCTGCACCCTCTTTCACAAAATTTAAACTTCTGGCTATCTTATCTCATCCAAATCAATAACTTTGCCAAAATGTTTTTATTTATTTCAGCATTTAAAATTAAAATATTCTTTTTCCAAAACATTTTTCAGTTTACCAAATAATAATATATTAAAGTAGGTCATCAAATCTCTGATGTGGAATTCTAGATATTATTCCCATTCCTATTTTTATAGTCTATCTTTTTTCTTGAAATCTTTCCAAAAGTCTAGCTTTTGGGAAACCATACTTACAGTAAATGGAGGAGTGTTTTCATTAGAGAAACATAAACAAACATGATAATCAGCAGCAGCAGTTATCCTTTATTGATTTCTTATCATGTAACTGACAATTGACACATGAATTAGCTTATAAATCCTCACAAACAATAAAAAACAACTTTTTAGACAGTAAGACAGGCCTGAGCCCTCTTTCTTTATATTTTCAGCAGTTGTCCTATTATTGTAATCAATATTAAATAATCCTAACAGTAATAAAGTGAGCTGGAGAAAACCACAAGTTTGGAAACTAAGTTGAAAACATTTAAAATCATAAAAAAAATAATGCATTGTGCCAAATGGCCTTCTCAAGCCAGGATTCCCAGAAAAAATATGACATGGTCTGATGTTTACTTTGTATTATGTAGACCTGCTATAGCAGTGTGAAGGCATAGTCTCCCTAAAATGCATCTTGAACAACAGAATGATATATCATGCAGGTAGTCATCTAAAGTATTTTACCTCACAATGTGTCTTTACTCTTACACAGCTTGCTGGGGCTTATTTCCTGAACACTCAAGTCCTGTCCTCTACATCCCCTACCATCCCATATACAACAGTTACATTTGGCTTCATCTACACACAGGAGTAGACCCATTTGAAGTTCTCACAATCAGTAGTTCTCAGGACTTTCCCAATTCCAAAATTAAGATGCTTCCTATTCCATCCTATGATTTTCATCTATTTTATAGTATAACTTCTGATTTATGTTGATCATTAGAACTTTTTTAGAGTAGTTCCTCTATTTCTACATCTATCTATATCTATGTCTCTATGTATCCATCCATTTGTCCTATCTCTCCCAGTTCCTTTTTTATTATAAATCATTGGAGGAGATGTATTTTTCCCTGGACCAACTATGTGCAAAAGGTTATTGGGTGAGGGGAAGGGTGGTATTCTATCTGGTTTTCACCATGTAAAATGCAAGATCCTTCCTTCATCTCTGCTTCTGTTAAGATTGCCATCTTCCTGTGAACATCACTTGCCCCAGTGGGATTTTCTTTCAACTCATCTCCTATGCTTCTCAGAATTAACAGTACCTGGGTGTGTTCACGCTGAGAGCTGGCTTACCCCCATTCCTGTGGGTACAAATGTGGGATTCAGCATTTATATCTCACCTTCTGAAGTGGAAGCCTCTGGTGTAAATGTCTTGAATCTCCTCACCCCAGGCTCAAGGTCAGCAGAGTAGCAATGGGTAGCTCTGTGAGCTCGGTCTCACCTCACACACACTAACAGGGACCTTCCTCAAGTATGCAGTGCATGTTTTCAATGAGTGCCCAGGGTACTCTCTGATGCCATGGGAACGCACGTGGCACACAGACAAGTGCCTCTCAGAAGTGCAAGTGATTTAATGAACCTGGGGGCAACTCTCAAACAGTGGAGGATGGGAGCTAGTGGATATACATTCTAGCTACTCTTTTTTCAGTTGAAAATGTCCTGTGTGCTTTTCCCAAGCTCCTGGGAAAACTGGGATTCCATTCATTGCACACAGCTTGGTTAATGCACTCTAATATTAGCTCTCTTCCTTATTTGTCTTACACTTCCTGTTTCTCCCTCATACTTCCTGAAATAACCTCCTAAATAAGCCATTTGCACCCAATTCCTTTTATCAAGTTCTGCTTTAAAGAGAACCTAAACTAGGAGAGATGATTCTGGAAGTGGCCTTAGAAATAAATCCCTAGAGGAGCATTTGAGAATCCCAGTGAGATTGAAACAGGGACTCCTAGCTGGGGCCACTGGGGCAGTGGTAACTCTTGGCATGCTTTGACATCACCATGACATGTTGGGCATCCTGCAACATCACCATAACATGCTTGTCATGCTGTAACACCACCATGACATGCTTGGCATGCTACAACATCACCATAAAGTGCTGGCATGCTGTAACATCACCATGACATGACTGGCATGCTGCAACATCACAACAACATGCTTAGCATGCTGTAGCATCACCAAGAAATGCTTGGCATGCTGTAACATCATAATGACATGCTTGGCATTGTGCAATATCACCATGACCAAGAGTCCTACCTACTATGACTTGGGGTGAAGGTACACGAGGAGAAGCATTGGAGTCAGAGATATATCTAATCTTAACAAGTATGGGGAAATGGTAATTAGATTATTCCCGAGTTGACTGGGTTTTGTTGTCTATCCTGGAAACATTTAAGAAAAATAGCATTCTCACCACAGCCAATGATCAACCTGGGTGATGGTTTGTAAACTGTCCATTAAAATATGGTTGCTGAGCCCTGCACGTCTGGCTTTGCAGGTCTTGGATAAGACAAGGAATCAGCATTTCTAACAAGGT
>JAQZBX010083490.1:0-13382 GCA_029593785.1 Cabassous unicinctus
TACTAATCAGAAAAGAAAGTTGTAGGGTCACATCACAAGATTTTAAGGTTTACTGTACAGCTACACTAAACAAGATTTTGAGGTATATTACCCATCTGTTTATAAGTTTAGACAAATAGATGAGTAAAATAGAATACAGAGCCTACAAATAGATCCATGACTATATGTTAATCTATTTTCAACAAAGTGTCTGATGTAATTAAATAATGAAAGAATAGACTTCTAAAGAAAAGTGCTGAAAGAACTGGATATTCATATGGAAAAAGTGACTTACAATCTTAAGTTCACATAATATACAAGAAATAATCCAAAAATAATCATGGGTATAGAGGGTGTAGCCCAGTAATTGAGTGACTGCTTTGCATGTATGAGGTCCCGGGTGCCATCCTCAGTACCTCCTTAAAAAAAAAATACAATGAATAATCATGAACAATAAAGTAATAATGCTATAAAGCTTCCAGAAGAAAATGAAAAATACTCTTGTGAACTTAAGTTTGCAAAGCTTTCCTAGAAAATAAAAATTAAAAATTGATAAATTGTACTTCATCAAAATAAAAACTTTTGACTCATCAAAACTAACTGTTAGTGATATGAAAATGCAAACCATAGATTGGGCAATATTTGCAATATATAGATCTAAAAAAATAGTTGTATCCAGAATACATGAAGAAGTCTTACAAACCAAAACAAGCCATTATTTGTTTTGAATGATCTGAAAACTTAAACAGGCAAACCAAAAATAACCAAGGAAGACATAGACATGAAGCTCTCAATATGTTTACTTTTCTGGGAAATGTATATTAAAACCGTGATGTTATATACTTCACAAACACTAGTATAAATAAAATTAAAATCAGATAATCCAAATGTTAGTTAGGGTGTGGAGAAACTAGAACTTTCATATGTCCTTGGTGGGAGTGTAAATATTTATAATTATATGTAAGGTCAGATAAAGACAAATGTGTGGCTGGATATTGGCTCATACGTGATCCAATACAGATCCATGTGTGTTACAATGCTGATTAAAATCTGCACTGAGATGATAAATCAAGCCTTTCTAACACATATCATTCCAAAAGGTGATACTAGACATTGCAGCATGCCATTTTCCTCAAAATCAATATGTACAGTAGTAAAAGTCTAAATAAGATTTTTTGGGAAGATCTTAAGCTTAAAAAAAAAAATGACCCTAAAATTTATCAGAAAGAATCAGTATTTAAGAAATGCAGGAAAATTTTTGAAAATGATGAGTAATTAAGGGAGATGACCTATTCCTAACAGGTATAAATACACATTAAAAATCTTAATGACTATAATTATATATGGGTGGTAGAGCAATAAACTCCCTTAAAATTTAAGACACAAAAGAAATAGTTGATTCTTCTAGATATATAAAACATGACACATTAAATATTACTGAACATAATTAATAATTAGTAAATTATGCTAGCCAAATATTTTATCTAGTTTGGGGAAAATAGACAAATATTTCCTCAACACAAACATAAACAAATTCTAAATGGGTTGAAAAATAATTTTTTGAAAAGTTATTAGAAAAATGGAGAGGTCATAATGTATAAAATCACTAAGTGAAATGGAACTTTCCAAGTGTGCTATGATAGAAGAAATAAAAATATAAAAGAATGTTAAAATATAACATCTCTGTATAAAAGATGTATGATTATTACATAAATAACATAAAGTATATGTTTATAGCACATATCAAAGTAAAGTGGTATATATTTTTAATATAGAAAGAGTTCATAAAAAGTCATCAGTAAAAATTCTGACTCCATCAGAACAAGAAAGGATATAAGCAACTGACAAAGTTTATGGAATAGATTCTATATCTCATTGTGTATGAAACAGAGGGCACAAAGACTATTAAATCATTTTCCCTGCCTTTAGGGAACTTACAGACAAAATAACACTATATATCACTATATAAATTTGAAAATTAACTAAATATCCAAAAGTGGAGGACTAAGTTAATTAACTTCATTATAACCATACTCTTGATATTATTTCATGAATAGTGTTACGATTAGGCAGAATTTGAGAACATAAAAACAATTGGTGTTTAAAAATAATAGGGATAAAAATCAAGATACAAAGTTATTGATACAATATGTTTTACCAGTGGAGAGTAC
This sequence comes from Cabassous unicinctus, assembly GCA_029593785.1. NCBI lineage: Eukaryota > Metazoa > Chordata > Mammalia > Cingulata > Chlamyphoridae > Cabassous > Cabassous unicinctus. The sequence continues at coordinate 2,151 of JAQZBX010083490.1, forward strand.
CCATTCTTCATGAAACCAGACTAATAGGACGGGCAGGAATAATGAGTTTTACTACGTATTTCTTACTATATTAAGGGCAGATAATATTTTATTTGAAGCCTGATTTAAAGAAAAATTGTCACAAAGATTTTATGTATTTTTCTGTCAAATGAAACAATGTATTCTGGTCTCTTTATTACCAGGTAACCTGCATTACATTGATGAGGCAAGTGAGAATAGAAACAGCATATATTGTCAGCATCTTTCTTGAGAAAGGTATTCAAAATTATCTAATGTCAAATTCTGCACTCTATATTGCAGCTCATGTATTATGGACTGCGCTAATTTTACAAATGAAAGAAAGGGCCTCATGACCAGATGGTTTCATGGGTGAATTCTACTAATCATTCTGGAAAGAACTAATACCAATCCTGTTTAAACTCTTCCAAAAAATAGAAGTTGAGAGAACATTACTTAATTCATTCTATGATACCATCATCACCCTAATACTAAGTTTAAAACCCACCTCAGGAATTCACTAGTAGAATAGACCTTGATTAAGTTTTTCACATTTTCCATGCTTGAATTAATTCTTCTAGAAAGCAGAAATAACAGTATTTACTTCAAAACTCTTTTGAGGATTAAACAAGACAATGACTTTATAGTGCTTTCCAATTAGTAGTAAATAAATAATAGCTTTTATTTCAAATATTAATTATCATGCTGCATTTTTCTTAATTGTCATAAAAATTTCATTAGATTTTGGGGTCTTTCTAAAGTTCATTATGATATCGGGGAAATACACATTTTTTTTCCCCACCGGGAGTTCCCGGGGATCGAACCCAGGTCCCTCCATATGGGAGATGGATGACCAACCATTTGAGCCACATCTATCCTCCGACATTCACATTTTAAGGTGAATTTTTTAGACTTTGATCTCATCCATTTTGCATTAATTTTATAAGATTTGCTCTCAGAATTCTGAAATTTCTTCATAGCCTCTCTGTTAGTTAGGGTTCTCTAGGGAAACAGAATCAATAGGAGATATCTGTCAATAATATGAGATTTTATAAGAGTGTTTCACATGACCATGGGGATGCACAAGTCCAGGTTGCACAGGCAGGCTGCATAACAGGGCCATCGATGAAAGTTCAGTGAAGGACCTCGATGAGCTTCCGGGAGACTTTGGCTGGCCAAAGAAGGGCTGGGAAATTCTCTTTGAATGTTGAAATTACTTACCCTTTTAAGGCATTCAAATAATTGGATAAAGCATCACCAATTGCTGATGGTAATTTCCCTGATTGATGCAGAGATAATCAGCCATCCATGCAGTAAACTCACTGGGACCAATGTCCATAAGTGTCCTTGTATTACAATTAGCCCAGTGCTCAATTGACCAAACCCCTTGACACAATTACCTGGCTGAGTTGACACATTAGCCAACATCACAGTCCACCGCTTGTCAATTCGGCAACAATACACATTACCTTAAACCATGCTTAGTCTCTAAGTAAAAACAACAACAGACAAGCATGCATATATATTTCCACCTAACAATATTCAACTCACCTGTGTACAACCAGTAACACATTACTTCCCTACAGAATAAGCTGCAAGGCCTTGGATAATATTCACTCTTAAACTTGACATCTTTAAATATTATTACATGAAACTAATACAACTTCTTTTATGATAGGGGAAAAGTTTGGGGAAGAAAACAAAGAAATTCATTTTGTGTACATATACAATCATACTCATAATAAAAAAGAAAGAAAGGTTCATGACTGTCATAGTCCTCATTTCTGTAACTGGTCATTTGGTTGAAGTTCATATTAATCACTATCTTCTTCACCTACCCATTCCATGTTCTTGTTACCCTCAGCAAGCACTTCAGGTGGCTGTGGTTCTTTGCCTGGAGAGGTGATCCAAACTTTCATTTCTGAAGATTCTGGGCCATTTTAGCCCTGCTTGGATTGGTTTGTTGAAATTTTCCATTGACTTTAGTCACAGGTCATGGCAGTACTAAGAGACACCCTAGAGGATCTCCTGTATTCCAAGCAAACTCTTCTTTACCCCCATTATATAGATGTAGTTCTATTTCCCCTTGATTGTCAGGATCAATCACCCCAGCCAGTACAGTAATTCCCTTCTTTGCCTGTTGATTAATATGTAAGAGGAGCCCAAAGTTGCCAGGTGGCAGCCTTAACTTCCAGTTCAATGGAATCACTGTAATGTTCCCTGGTGGCAGTACTCCTCCTTTTGGGACTAACACCTATAAACCAGCAGAGCTTAAGATTGCAGGGACAGGAAGCAAAAATGTTCCTACTGGGTCACTAGGGGCAATAGTGGCGCCACTCCCATTTCCACCCCTTGATTCCTGGACTCATGAATCCTGGTTTTGGGAGAAACAGCACCACAGAGTGGACACTGATTTAGAACATACACAGCCTCCTGCAGAACATTGCCCCAGCCCTGCAAGGTAATGCAACCTAGTTGAAACTGTAATTGAATATTCAAAAGGCCATTCCACTGTTTTATCAATCCAGCTGTTTCAGGGTTTGGGGGAACATGGTAAGACCAGTGAATTCCATGGGCATGTGCCCATTCTTGCACATCGTTTGCTGTGAAATGGGTTCCTTGATCAGAAGCAAGGCTGTGTGGAATGCCAGGGTGGTAAATAAAACACTCAGTAAGTCCACAGATGGTAGTTTTGGAAGAAGCATTGCATGCAGGAAATGAAAACCCACATCCAGAGTATGTGTCTATTCCAGTTAAAACAAATCACTGCCCCTTCCATGGTGGAAGTAGTTCAATATAGTCAACCTGCTACCAGATAGCAGGCTGGTCACCTTGAATAATGGTGCCCTATCAGGGACTGAAAGTGGGTCTCTGCTGGTAGGTGACAGGACATTCAACAGTGGCTATAACCAAGTCAGCCTTTGTGAGGGAAAGTCCATGTTGTTGAGCCCATGCATAAGCTTCATCGCTACTTCATGGACACTTTGTTCATGAGCCCATTGAGCAATGACAGGAGTGGCTGGGGGAAAAGGCTGAACATTAGTCACAGAGTAAGTCATCTTATTCTCTTGATATTTTAAATCATCCTCTGCTGAAGTCACCCTCTGGTGAGCATTCACATGGGAAACAAACATGTTCATGTTTTCTGCCCACTCAGAAATGTCTATCCACAGAGCTCTTCCCCAGACCTCCTTATCACCAATTTTCAAATCATGTTCCTTTCAAGTTCCTGACCATTCAGTCAAACCATTGGCAAAAGCCCATGAATCAGTGTACAGAGTTTCCTCTGACCATTTCTTCTTCCAATCAAAATGAACAATCAGGTGTACTGCTCAAAGTTCTGCCCACTGGGAGGATTTGCCCTCACCTCTATGCTTCAGGGATGTCCCAGAAAAGGGCTGCAGTGCTGCAGCTGTCCACTTTCGGGTAGTACCTGCATATCATGCAGAACCATCTATAAAACAAGCCTGAGTTTTCTCATCCTCAGTCTACTGTTTACAAGGGACTCCCCAAGAGGCCAAAGCTTTGGGCTGGGAAACAGAAGGTAACTTTGCAGGGATGATGACCATAGGCATTTGGGCTACTTCCTTATGTAACTTACTTCTGCCTTCAGGACCCACTCAAGCCCATCTCACATACACCACTTCCACTTTATTATGGAGTGCTGCTGTGTACTCGCAACTTTATGGTTTGGTGGGACAGACAATACCCAACTCATGATATGCAACTCAGGTCTCATTGGAACTCGATGGCCCATGTTTAAATGTTCAGTCTCTACTCAGGCCCAGTAGAAGGCCAAAAGCTGTTTCTTAAAAGGGGAATAATGATTTGCAGAGCATGGCAGGGCTTTGCTCCAAATCCCTAAGAGTCTGCATTGTGATTCCCCTATAGAGGCCTGCCAAAGGCTCTATACAGCATCTCTATTTGCCACTGAAACTTCCAGCATCATTGGATCTGCTGGATCATATTGTCCAAGTGGTAGTGCAGCTTACAAAGCAGCCTGGGCCAGTCACAGAGCCTCCTCTTGTTCTGGTCCCCAATCAAAACTATCAGCTTTTCTGGTTACTGGGTAAATGGGCCAGAGTAGCACGCCCAAATGCTTAATGTGTTGTCTCCAAAATCTGAAGAGACCAACTAAGCATTTTGCCTCTTTTTTGGTCATAGAAGGGGAAGACACAGCAGCTTATCCTTTACTTTAGAAGGTATATCTTGACATGTTCCACACCACTTAACACCTAGAAATTTCACTAAGGTGGAAGGATCCTGTATTTTGTTGGATTTATCTCTAATCCTCTCTCATGCAAATGCCTTACCAATAAGTCTAGAGTCTTTGCTATTTCTTGCTCACTAGGTCCTATCAACATGATGTCATCAATATAATGGACCAGTGTGATGTCTCATGGGAGGGAGAGGTGATCAATGTCTCTGCAGAGAATTTTATGACGTAGGGCTGAAGAATTGATATACCTCTGATGCAGGAGAGTGAAGGCATACTGCTGGCCATACCAGCTGAAAGCAAACTGTTTCTAGTGGTCCTTACTAATGGCAATTGAGAAAAAAACATTTGCCAGATCAACAGCTGCATAACAGGTACCAGGGGATGTGTTGATTTGTTCAAACAATAATACCACATCTGGGACAGCAGCTGCAATTGGAGTCAGCACTTGGTTAAGTTTATGATAATCTACTGTCATCCTCCAAGACACATCTTTTTTCGGCACAGGCCAAATAGGAGAGTTGAATGGGGATGTAGTGAGAATGACCACCCCTGCATCCTTCAAATCCTTGATGGTGGCACTAATCTATGCAATCACCCCAGGAATCCAGCATTGGCCTTGATTTACTATTTTACTAGGTAGGGGCAGTTCTAGCTGCTTCCACTTGGCCTTTCCAACCATAATAGCCCTCACTCCAAAAGTCAGGGATCAAATGTGGGGATTCTGCCATTACTGAGCATTTCTATTCCAATTACACATTCTGGAACTGGGGAAATAACCACAGAATGGGTCCAGGGACCTACTGGACCCACTGTGAGATGAACCTGAGCTAAAACTCCATCAATCACCTAACCTCCAGAAGCCCCTACTTTAACTGGTAGACTGCAGTGACATTTTGAATCTCCTGGAATTAATGACACATCCAAGCCAGTGTCTAATAATCCCCAAAATGTCTGATTATTTCCTTTTTCCCAATGCACAGTTACTACAGTAAAAGGCTGTGAGTCTCCTTGGGGAAAGGTGGGAGGAAGATTCACAGTATAAATTTTTGGCAGTTTAACAGGATCCTTCCCCATGGGGACCTGACCTTCTCATTCAAGGGCCTCTGGTTCTGTAAACTGTCTCAAGTCTGGAAATTGATTAAGGGGCCATGATTCTCTGCATCTGTAATTTGAGTTAGGGTTTTGAACACTCAAGTTAGAATACTTCTGCTTATATAGATCCAGAAGAAATTTAGTAGGCTTCCCACGTATTTCACTTTTAGGTACTCCATGATCTATTACCCAATGCCTTAACTCCACATGACTCAGACTATTTTGAGAGCTGCTTTGAATCTGCCTTTCATTATGGTAGCCATGCACACCTCATCTTTGGCAATTAACTGCTGGTACTAAACTTTTACAGGACCGAGAGCTGATCATCTACACAATGTTTAAGGATTCTAATTGCATTACAGCCCTCCTTACAGTAATATCTGGGCTACCAAGAAAAGCAATCACAGAGCTCACCAGAGAAGATGGGGTTAGTCTTACAAATTTATTCCTCACAGTCCTGGTTAAAGGTATGCCCTCTGGACATTCCTGGGGTGGGTGGGAATATTTCAAAAGGTAAATCCATTCTAGCATTCCAATCTTTCTAAGCCTTTGAATTCCCTCTTCTACTGTATACCAGGGCAAATCAGACTTCTCAACCTCTGACATGCTAGGCCATATTTTAGTCCATGTTTTAGTCAGCCACCCAAACAAACTGTTAGAGCCCTTTCTAACCCCTTGAGCTACAGCATTACATCCAGAATTTCTGCTTAGTGGGCCCAGATCAATAAATTCAGTCTGATCCAACTTTATGTTCCTTTCACCATTATCCCATACCTTAGTATCCATTCCCACACATAGTCCCTTGATTTCTGTCTATATAAGTTGGAAAACTCATGTAGTTCTTTCAGATATAGGGTGCTTCCTCATGGGTTGCACATTGTATTTCACCTTGGGGTGCTTGATGTGATTTTAGTATAGTAATAGGTGTGGAAGACAAGAGGGGTGGTGGGGGTGGATAAGGAAAAGAATTAGAAATGTTATGCAAGTTATTGACCTCATGGCATTCCTTTGCATTTTCTTCTGGTGAGACAGGATTAATCTTTTCAGGCAGAGGTTGGAAGGAAGATTCCTCACAGTAGACTGGAAGCTGGGCAGTGCATGCTGGAGTGTGGCTGGTACCTGCCTCAGTGCTGGGATGAGGTCTAGAATCCCTGGGACAAGCCAGAGGCTGGTCAGTACAGGCTTCATTTTGGCTGCTACCCACCTCAGGGCTCAAAAGAGGTCCAGAGTCCCTGGGGCAGGTTGGAGGCTGGATGATACAAGGTGGACAAGGTGTGGTTTCCACAGGGAAGGCCATTGCAGGATTGTCTGGTAAAGTCTCAGGCAGAATTTAGGTTCCAATGTCCCCAAAAATATTATCATCCCATATGTCTCCAACCCAATCCTCTGGGTTCCACTCCTTTCCAATCAATGCCTTCAATTTAACTGCAGAAACCCTGTGGGGTTGAGATTTTAGTCTCCTTTGTAATTCTGCTACTCTTACAATGAGAGACTGTTTCATTTTCAGGTATCTCAAGTCTGTGGTTACAGGAGACAAGATTTTCTTTCAGAGCACACATAGAAACTTTCACATCATTCATGCTGCATGTAAGTTTCTAATTTGAAGACTTTAGCTCATATCTTTCTTTTGTAAATGTATGCAGAGTATCTAGGAGGAGCCTGCCAACATCATTATACCTTTTGATTCCACAAAACTCTGTTAAGTTGTTGAAAACACTGTCACCCAGATCCTTGCTTATTATAAGCTTGGAAGTAGGGGAATCCAGGGACACAATTTTGCATATCTCTATTGCCAGCTCATGCCATGGACTGTTAGCAACCTCTTCATTATTGGAAAGGGAGTCATTAGTACCCTTGAGCCCAATTAGAGTAGAGAGCCAATTGAAAAACTCCCAGAAGCACCTTAGCATTCCCATGTTTAAGACTCTGTTCCTCAGGAACCACTACCGGTATCAAGCAGTATTATTCGGGGATCTCTAGGGAAACAGAATCAACAGGAGATATCTGTCAGTATGAGAATTTTTAAGATTCTCTCAGATAATCATGGGGATGCACAAGTCCAGGTTCTCCATGCAGGCTGCAAACCAGGGCCCTCGATGAAAGTCCAGTGACGGTCCTTGATGAGTTTCCAGGAGACGTTTGCTGTCTAAAGATGAGCTGGAAATTCTGTCTGAATGTTGAATTCACTTCCCCTTTTAAGGCATTCAAATGATTAGATAAAATATCACCCATTGCTGATGGCAATCTCCCTGATTGATGCAGATATAATCAGCCATCCATGCAGTAAACTCACTGGTGACCAAAGTCCATAATTGTCCTTGTATTACAATTAGCCCAGTGCTCACTTCACCAAACACATGGACACAATTACCTGGCTGAGTTGACCCATTAACCTAACCAGCACAGCCTCCAAATGTAATGTTTATCTGTAATTAAATAAAAAATAAGTCATAGCATTTCTAAAAAGTTAGATAGAAATGGAATGCTGATGGAGAAGTGAGAGAAACAATAAATTTGAGACAATTTTTAGGCACTTACTAAATGGTGGGCACTTGCCTGGATGATTTGCACACATTAGCTCATCTAATGCTTAATATAACCCTATGAATTTTGTACCACCATGTCATTGTACATATGAATTAGAATTGGAATAAGACAATTGTTGTAAAATCCATGCAGTTTAACGGAACTGGTGAGATGAAATTCAATCACAGACTCTTCATTCCAGTCTAGGCATCCTTTCACATTATCTGAAACTCTGCTGTCTACAATACCTCCAGAAGCCGAATAATATCCCTAAATTTTCATAAAGTCTTTAGTTGAATTTCAAAAAAAAGTTGTGTTATATAGGGTGGTTTATACAAAAATATATCCCTTTCACCTATGGCAACAGGGATCAGAGCACCATCTACAGAGGTACAAGTAAGAGAAGAAGTCCTGATAGCTCCAGAAGAGGTATCAGCGTATATCTTCCCCAACTAGAATGGTTTAGTAGCAGTCAATATTTTTTCCTTTTGAGAAAACCATACAAATATGATCTGCATGTCAAGCACTGTTATAAGCACTTAAAATACATTAGCCCAGTTAAATGGCCCAACAAATTTGAGGTGGGTACTATTACTACCATTTAACAGATGCACAAAAGAAAAAGGAAAAAAAACTTGCCCTGGTCACATTCAAACCAGAGAAATCTGACTCTACTCTTATATCCATTGCACAATTCTACCCACTTTGGACAAATATTACCCTTCAAATCTTTTCATGTTCTGTGAGTCTTCCTGTTAATATCAGATTCAAAGTAAAATATTTCTATGACCCATAACAGGATTTGTCAGGAAAAAATTAGAGTCAAAATCACATGAGTTATAAGCTCTTGGAGGCAATAGATCAAAGGAGATCTGAAAACCAGGGAAGAAAATCTCAGGAATAGCAGAGGAAGAGCCCATTCCATTCCCCAAGAATTCATGCAAGGCCAGTCAAATTTCAGAGTATTTTTCAAAGTTGGGAGAGAGAAATTACGACATTAAGAAAAATTTTTCAATAACCATAATTGTATCTATTATCATTTCAGAGATTCCATTAATAAAGAATATTTCAATAACTAACATTTTAACAGCTAGTGTATTAACACTGCACTAGGATTATTTGATTTGATTCTGATAATATCTATATCATTCGCCTTGCCTGAAACTTAAAGAGATTTTGTTTTGCCAAAGTCTACACTATAAAAAGCAAAACTAAAATTTGAACTCAGGAAAGTCTTAAGCAGATTCTATGCTCTTAAACATTATAGTATACTAAACCCTATCACCCTTTCCTTTAAAAAATGCATGTAAGAAATAGCACATAACATGCCATCCAGATATCAAAATTGGGAAAACAAGGATCTCAATGTGACTTACCAGCTAATTTAATAATGAAAATGAAGAAGAAATGATAGATATTTCCTTTGGAGTCAGAAAAATATAAAGAAAGAATTAGACCAGATATTGCAGAAGATTAGAAAGTACCGAAATTGAAGATAGAGAATAAAAATCCAAATCTTTTTTTACTTTCCCAGAATATTTTATTTTTGTCTTAAAATTGTAAAGGTAGTGAGCTTGTATTGCATTACTTATGAAGATTAGAAAGTTTCGTTGTTTTCATAGCTTCTTCTATGAAGGACACTTCCAAGGAAAGACCTTAATAAGATGACTTTGTAATAGGCTGAGAATGTAAAAATAATATATAGCACTATTATTCAAATTTTGCGCCAAGATTATGTACTTCAGGAACATCTGTGAAATATGTATAAAATGCAGACAAATCACTCAAAAAATAAACTTTAGGGCTGTTTTTGGGAATTATAATTTTAACAAGAACCCTAACTGATTCTGACATTAAAGGTTGTCAATAAAACTGCAATAAATTAATCTAAATTGGCTATTTTTATAAAGGTAAATAATTTCCTACCTGGGTCTTTCCTCCAAGGCTCCTATGCCACCATCAAAGTAATTTTGCCATGTTTTATTCACTTGCTACTGACCCGAGGAATTATCTTCTCTTCTCTTAACAATAAAGGTAGCAAGTCCTTTTATATGGTTGTGATTATTTCCCAAAGTAAAAGTTGCCCCATGCTACCTCATTGCACTCCTCACAACTGTGTTTCTGATATTATAGATTAAAGAGTTTAACATGGGAGTTATGATAACACAAAATGTAGCCACAGTTTTATCATAGGAAAGGTGGTAAGTGGGCCCAGATGCAGAAACATGTAGGGCAAACATGTTGACATGTTGACAAGGTGACCACAGTGATGTGAGAGACATAGGTGGACAGGGCTTTGGAACTCCCTTGTGAGATCTGAAATGTTTCTATGGAGACCACATAGGAGATCATAAAGAACAGGAAGTTTCACAGATAACCAAACCTGATATTGGCAGCTACAGTGACCAAAGGTATTGGTGGCCCTGGAGGCTAGTTTTCACAAAGGGTCTGAGTCACAAATGAAGTGGTCTATGACATTGGGGCCACACAAGGGCAGACATATTGTGAAAAGGCTGTCATGCTGGCATGGACCAAGTCTCTAGTCCAGGACCACCCTTAGAGGAGGCCACAAACTTGTTATCACATGATAATTGTGCAAAGCAGGAGATGGCAGATGGCTATATAGTGATATTAGAACATCAGTTTGTGATGGATGATCTCAGCTCCAAAATCATTCTCAGCAAAGGCTGAAGTCATACATTACCTGAAAGAGACAATTTTTCTTACAGCAAGTGTATTATCTGACATTTTATTGGTCAGGGATGAAGAACAGCAGCAGTAAATCATAAAAAAATCATTAAGATAAGAAGATAATGTAAAGTATTACTGAAGAGAAGAAAGGAAAATTGGATAAATCAAAGAAAATCTCTTAGTGGAGAGAAATTCTTAATTCTCTAAAGATATGAACCCTACATAAATTAATATTCCTTGGTAAAATCTAATTGAAAATACAAACTGAAATTGTAATATGACTACACTAGCTTAATATAAATTTATATTTAATTTGAAATTTAAGAATAGGCTATTTTCAGAAAAACAGTAGAAATGAATGATTATTAGACTTATCAGATACCAAGATGTATTATAGAAGGTTGTGAATGTGGCTCAAGCAGTTGAGAAGATGACATGATCCTATACATATAAGGCACTGAAAAATCTACAACAAAGATTCTAGAACTTATAAGTGAGTTCAGTAAAGTCGCAGGCTATAAGAACAATGCTCAAATATCAGTATCATCTCTGTAAACCAAAAATGAGCAATCCGAGGAAGAAGTAAAAAAAAAACAACAAACAACATTTACAATAGTAAATAAAAGAATCAGATACCTAGGAAAAAATTTAACCAAAGATGTAAAGGACTTATATAAAGAATACTACACAACACTATTAAATGAAAT
>JAQZBX010083491.1:0-13379 GCA_029593785.1 Cabassous unicinctus
TTAAACCTAATCTTTCAAAGTTAATTAATAAAATGTGTAAACTTTAATAGAAAGCCACTCCCTTAAAAAAACTTTTTAATGTAGCTGAACATTTTAAAAGACCTCTAGATCAGAATAAAAATTTGAAAAAGACAAATAAAACTGTATGTTTACAATTACAGCAACTTGAAAAGGGTAGAATAAAAAATTATAAAGGAACTCCCAATTGTTACTATTAATAATGATCAATACAAATAAATGTAGGCCCCCAAGGGAGAAAAGATAAAGGACATTAGCTGTCCACATTGCAAGCAACAAGGATATTAGAAATGAAATTATCTAATCTTAAAGAAAGTGCAGTCATATTTAGTAATGCATTCCTAAACATATTAATGTTTACTGACAAATTGATCTAGTATTATACTACGAAATGTTTAAAATAAACAATATAAAGTAGGCAAGGACAAAGAGTCAACCCTTTTACATTAACAAATGAGATTTATGTCTCTATATTTTGTCTTTCTATATTTCTAATTTTGATTTTTGACTCATGGCTGAAAATATTAAACTCTGAATCCTTCATTTATATATTAATTTAACATTGTAAATTTACAGGAAGACAACTATGCCTTCTGAATTATCAGTATTAACTACCAAAAAGTATTTATATATGTTTGCATTTAACAAAATTGAGTCATCATTCTGACAAATTTTATTTTGACAGAAATTGTTTTCTGTGAAATGTCGTCTTGAAGATAGTCTAAAATCATTTTGGAAACTTAAGTATGTAAGATATGCAGGATGCATTTTTATTAAAGAAAACGTAATTTTGTCAAAAAATAAAATGATTGTTTATTACAGAATGAAGTAAAGAAAATGTAGGACAAAATCTAAATAAATATAGAAAATTATAAAATGTTCACAGAAAAGAAATTATATTTCTTGCAGTCAAAGTTGAGTAAGATTTAATTGATCTATCTATAAGGTTTTTAAGAGCCTTAATATTAAATATTTTACTGATATGATACTAAAATTTGGTTTTCTCTTTTTATAATAACAAAGTTTTCATGGATTATCAGTCTCTTAGTAAAAAATTATAAAGGTTTTGTCCTAAATAGTAAATGTAAAAAGCAGAGAGCTTATGTTTTCTCAAAATTAATTCATATATTTTAAGTTAACTTTATTGTGTCCAAATTTAAAAAATAGGGTTTTTAAACCACATTATCTCCTATATTTAGTTTTAAAAGCTTTTACTCTTACTTTAAAATGACAAGTATGGTTTCACAGTGACCTGTGATCCTATGTAACCAGTTTTCAAACACCCTGACAAATTTTCATATTTAACTTTTCAAGTTAAATGTTAAGTAATATATTTTTTATTTCAAACTGACTTTGGGATTTTCCAGAGTGTCCCAGGAGAGTTACAAATAATATGCTCCTTCATTTTGTAAAAAAAAAAAGTGCTATAAATAGATATATTTGATATATTTTTTGCATTATAGATTATGTAGGAAATATTTTCAAATTAAAAATATTCTAAACTTCAGTTATTTGAACTTATATAAATAAAATATGATTCATATAGTGCAGAAATTATATGAAGTTCCTAAAGATTTGTCCATATCATCACTGTCTATAAGGTTTCATAATACTGAACTGCCTCATGTTAGGCAACAAAATATAATCAAACATAATTGCAATTATTCTTAAAAATGTTACATACCACATAAACAACCGAATTTCCTTTTCAATGGCATTATTTTATAATAAACTCTAATTACATCTTTCACTTTAAGGAAACAATGATAAGTTAAACTTAGCCATTCTTATCTTTCATGTTTTAAGTTTTTTCTAATCCACAGATTTTTGTTTTCTTTCTGATGTTTTCCTGAACACACTTATAATCAGTATCAAGCCAGAGTGCTGTTTTCAACAAAAAAAATACTGTCTCAAATACCCATGGAAAGGACCATAGTAATTACTCTGTAGTAACATTTTCTAAAGAACTTACTTAAGAAACTTTAAAACCTTACTATAAAGCTGACTCAGGAATTCCAAAAATCTAGTGAGAAACAATAGATTAACAAAATTACTAACAGATTATGAAGTGGAACAAGAATTAATTAATTATAATTTAATGAATTTATAAAATTATGAATTTTCTTTAAAATATGGCAGAAGTTTAAATATTATTTTTTTATTTTTTAAAATATGCATAGATTACATAAAAGTTACACAAAAAAACAGGAATTCGCATATGCCCCATTTCCCACAACTCCCACACCCTCCCACATAAACATCCTTCATGAGTGTGGCACACTCATTGCAATTGATAAACACATCCTGGCACTTTGCCATTAAGCATGCACCATAGTTCACATTGTAGCCTTCACTCTCTCCACACAGTTCTATATGTTATGTGATGATATAAAATGGCCTATATCTGTCATATCAATGTCACTCAGGATGATTCCCAAGTCCCGAAAAAGCCCCCATATGACAACTGTTTTCCCCCTATCCCTGCCCCCAGATTCACTAGTGGCCACTGACTCCACATCAATGTTGTCATTTGTTCCATTGGGAGAATCACAATATATCTATAGTAGAATACCAGTAAGTCCACTTTAGTCCATAGTTCTTCCCCGAATCCTGAGGATTCTGGGATGGTGATGTCCACTCCAACTCCAATTGACAGAAGGCTTATATAACATGGGAAAGATTGATGGGGCTATCTTGCCTGCAGCTGCAGCCTCTCTCTGTTCCCTGGGACAGTCATTGTCCATCCTCATCTCCCCGCCCATTGTCCTGGGTGAGTCCAATGAGGTGTAGAGTAGGTGTTGCAGCTCCACCGAGGTTAAGGGCCCAACTAGCACTGGACAGCCCAAAGACTCGTCTCTGGTCATACATGTACAAACTCCAGCACCAATATAGGTTTAAATACAAGGGACAAATGAGCCATGTGCAGGGAAGATATAATTGAGTCCAACTCTGTCACTCTCGGAGCACAAAGTCCAAAGTAGGGCACACTGGCAAGGCACCAAACAGGAGCTATCTGCCCTGATCATGGGACCTGGGTGTCTCCAGAGCCTCAAGAGCCCCACTATTTGGGATAGTATCTACTTTGGAAGTTAAGAAATCCTGCTGAGATGTGCATAAGCATTACCTCTGGGATGACCTCCTGACTAACTTTTAGTCTCAGTCATATACACTCATTTGTCTTTACCTTTTCCCCATTTTATTCGAGGCCTTTTTCCAGTTCCATGGCTAGTTGGTGCTTGGTAGCAATCCCTTGATGCCAGGGAAGCTCACCTCCAGGAGTCATGTCCCACACTGGGGCAAGGTAATGCATTCATATGCTGAGTTTGGCTTAGAGAGAGGCCATATTTGAGCCACAAGGAGGCTTTCAGGAGGCAACCCTTAGGCACCCCATAACAATGGGCTAAGTTTCAATTTCAAGAGCAAAGACTCATAAGCCTAAACATCAATATCAAGGGCCCATCAGTGTACCTTCCTCCTTCACCAGTCACTGCCCCAGCTCTTGGGGGACTGTTGCTGCTCCCTTAGGGAATGTGGTGGAGAACTTCAGGATTGGAATTCAGTATTCTCTCATTTAGTGTGTGGGTCTCTGCCCACTGAGACAATGCCCCATAAACATTTGAACATTTTTATATACATTATATGTATACTCAGGTGAACTTCCTCCTATGCATCCTTCATCCCTGATACACCACACCAATGATCCTCCCCCACTCCAGTTGTAACTTTTCTGTGATCCAAAGCCTCTTCAAAGATGAAGCCATTACAATAGCTGAATACAATTAATGGTAAAATGAAATAATTATGATGTTTAAATATAAAACATAAAATACATAAAAATTTTTAAAAATAAAAAGATTGGGATATAAAAAAATGAAAAATATTTTAAAAATTAAAAAAAAAATTTGTTTCACATTTTGCCTTTCATCACTGCAATATCTGGTGTCCTGTCTGTACTGTGGCACCTTTCCCCACTAACTCCCCAGGTTCTCACTATTTTTCATTTTGTTTTCAAAGAAATTTTTGGTCACAGCAAAGTCACACACAGAATACAGGAGACTCTCATATACCCAACATCCTCACCCTATCCTCCCCGCCCCCCATATTAATTCCTTTTTACATGTGGATGGTAGCTTTGTTATAACTGATATTCAAATAGTGAAACATAACTACTCAACATGGTCAGTGGTTTACAATATGGTTTACATTTTAGACTGTAAACTTTTATAAATTTTGATGATATTTACCATGTCCTGTATCCATCACTGTAAGATCATGCAAAACAATTGCACTGAACACTAAATACTTCCTGTTCAGTCTCTTCTATTCCTCCCTCCCCTTCCCCTGGGGTCCATGGTGACTCGCTGGCTTGACTTGTTGTGTGACAAGATTCATAGTTACATGCAACAAGACTGAGGTCTTGACACACTGGTTTGTTCTCCTCCATTAAGAACCGCCGAGGCTCTTGAGAGACTACTGCCTGATTATTTCTGAACAAATTGGTCCTCCTGAGGATGGGAGTCCAACTCCTTCCTGCTCATTATGTGGGTTTCCACCCACTGATACAATACATTAAGACATTATGATCACTCACACACTCCTTAGAAGCCTGCTCCACGTGCGCCTTGTTCCAAATGTGCCTCCATCCAACACCCTAGACCAATGAAACCTTCCTTGTCATATTGCCATAAGAGCATTCCCAACTTTGTACTTTCAACCACATACCTGCAAATCCCCAGTGTTCACCTGTTCAAGTTTCCAACCCTCTCTCCAGTACCCTGGACTTTCTATCCCACCTTTCCCAATTTACCCACTGGTCAACCCTCCACCACCCAACCCAATATCACTACTCTCCTCTCCTATTCCTTCAATATGCAAGTACAGTCTTTCACCTTACCATAGATTATGTCTGTATGGGTTATGGCTCACAAACTTCTCTTCTCTTTCTATTTCTTGTAAACCTATCTTCCAGATAATAGCTCTCTGAGACTGCTCAATTTCCCTAATTCATATCAATGATGACAGGTACTGTTCATTCTTCAATGCTTGCTTGTGTCACTCAACATAAGGCCCTCAAGATTCATCAGTGTTATCCCTTGGGTTAGCACTTAATTCCTACTTACAGCTGAGTAATAATCCATATATGTATGTACCACATTTTGTTTATCCATTCATCTGTTGATGGGCACGTGGTTTGATTCCAACTTTTGGCAATAGTGAACAATGCTTCTATGAACATTTTTGTGCATATATCTGTTTGTGTCTTTGCTTTCAATTCTTCTGGGTATATACCCAGCAGTGGAATTGCTGGATCATATGGAAGTTCTATAGTTAGGTTTTTGAGGAACCTCCAAACTGTCCTCCACAATGGTTGAACCATTCTACATTCCCACCAGCAGTGGATGAGTGTTCCCATTCCTCTACATCGTCTCCAACACTTATGGTCCACTGTTTTTTTAATAGCTGACTTTCTAATGGGTGTTAGATGGTGTCTCATGGTAGTTTTAATTTGCATTTCCCTAATTGCTAGTGATGTTGAGCATCTTTTCCTATGCTTTTTAGCCATTTGTATTTCTTCCTTGGAAAAGTGTCTTTTCAGGTCACTTTTAAATGGATTGCTTGTCTTTTTTATTTTTGAGGTGTAGAACTTCATTATATATGCAGGATATTAGGCTCATATCTGATATATGGTTGCCAAATATTTTCTTCCGTTGGGTAGTCTTCCTTTTTACTTTCTTGAAAAAGTCCTTTGTGGTGCAAATTTTTTAAATTCTGATGAGATCCCATTTAAATATTTTTTTCTTTTGTTGCTCGTGCTTTCGGTGTGAAGTTCATGAAACCAGTTCTGATTACAAGGTCTTGTAGATACTTCCCTACATTATCTTCCAAGGTCTTTATGGTCTTGGCTCTTTAATTTCGATCTTTGGTCCATCTTGAGTTGATTTTTGTAAAAGGTGTAAGATGGTGTTCCTCTTTCATTCTTTTCTATATGGATATCCATTTCTCCAAGCACCATTTGTTGAAGAGGCCAATCTATCCCAACTGAGTGGGATGGTGGCCTTGCCAAAAATATCAGATGACTGTGTATGTGAGGATCTATATCAGAACTCTCAATTCAGTCCCATCGGTTGCTATGTTTTAAAGTCAGGTAGTGGGATACCTCCAATTTCATTTTCCTTTTTCAATATGCCCTTGGCAATTTGGGGCCTCTTACTCGTCCAAATAAATTTTGTAGTTAGCTTCTCCAATTAATTTAAAAATACTATGTTGATTTTTATTGGGATTGCATTAAATCTGTAGATTAGTTTGAGTAGGATAAACATTTTAATGATGTTTAGTCTTCCTGTCTATAAACAGGGAATATTCTTCCATTTATTTAAGTCTTCTTTGATTTCCTTTAACAGTGTTGTGTAGTTTTCTGTATATAAGTCCTTTACATCTTTAGTTAAATTTATTCCTAAGTATTTGATTCTTTTTGTTACTGTTGTAAATGGTATTTTTTCTTTATTTCCTCCTCAGATTGCTCGTTATTGGTGTACAGAAATGATCCTGATTTTTGAGCATTGATCTTATACTTGTGACTTTACTGAACTCATTTAAAAGTTCTAGGAGCTTTGATTTAGATTTCTCAGGGCTTTCTATGTAAAAGATCATGTCGTCTGCAAATAGTGAAAGTTTTACTTCTTCCTTTCCAATTTGGATGCCTTTTATATCTTTTTCTTGCCTCAGTGCTTGGGCAAGTACTTCTAAGACAATGTTAAATAGGAGTGGTGATAGTGGTCATCCTTGCTTGTTCCCAATCTTAGAGGGAAAGCTTATAGGATTTCACCATTGAAGGTGATGTTAGCTGTGGGTTTTTCATATATACCCTTTATCATGTTCAGAAAGTTTCCTTCTATTCCTATCTTTTGCAGTTTTTTTTTTATCAGGAAAGTGTGCTGTATTTTGTTGAATGCTTTTTCTGCATCTGAAGAGATGATCATGTGATTTTTTTCTTTCAATCTATTTATGTGGTGTATTACATTAATTGATTTTCTTATGTTGAAACATCCTTGCATAACCGGAATGAAACCCACTTGGTCATGGTGTATAATTCATTTGCTGTATTGTTGAATGTGATTAGCAAGTATTTTGTTGAGAATTCTAGCATCTAGGTTCATTAGAGATATTGGTCTGTAAATTTCCTTTCTTGAGACATCTTTGGCTTTGGTATTAGGGTAATGTTGGCATCATAGAATGACAGGCAATGTTTCTTCTACTTCTATTTTTTGGAAGAGCTTAAGCAGAATTGGTGTTAGTTCTTTCCGGAATGTTTGATAGAATTCACCTGTGAAGCTATCTGGTGGGCACTTCTTAGTTGGGAGGTTTTTTGATGTATGTGTTTATCTCTTTACTTGTAATTGGGCTGTTGAGTTAGTCAAATTCTTCTTTCATCAATGTAGACTGCCTGTGAGTGTATGGGAATTTGTCCATTTCCTCTAAATTATCATTCTTGTTGGCATATACTTTTTCAAAGTATCCTCTTATGATACTCATTATTCTGTGAGGTCAGTGGTGATATCCCCTTCCTCATTTCTTATTTTGTGTATTTTCAGCTGCTCTCTTTTCTTCTTTGTTAGTCTGGCTAAGGGTTTCTCAATTTTATTGATCTTCTTGAAGAACCAGCTTTTACTTTTATTTATTTTTTTGTGGTGCTTTCTTATTTTCTATTTTATTTAGTTCTGCTTAAATCTTTCTTATTTCCTTCTTTCTACTTCCTTTGGGGTTAGTTTGTTGTTGGTTTTCCAATTCCTCGAGGTATACATTTAGGTCTTCATTTTTAGCTCTTTCTTCTTTTTTGATATATGCATTTATATCTATGAACTTACCTCTCAATACAGATTTGCTGCATCCCATATGTTTTGATATGTTGTTTTGTGATTTTCATTCATTTCAAGATAGTTACTGATTTCTGTGGAGATTTCCTCCTTGACCCACTGATTATCTAAGAGTGTGTTGTTTAACTTCAATATCTTCATGCCTAATCTGCTACTCTGGCCCTTATTGATTTCTAATTTCATTCCATTGTGGTCAGAGAAAGTAAATTGTACAATCTCAATCTTTCTGAATTCATTTAGAGTTGTTCTGTGGCCGAGCATGTGGTCTATCTTAGGATATGATCCATGGGCACTTGAGAAGAATGTAAATCCTGCTGCATTTGGGTGTAGTGTACTGTATATGTCTATTAGGTCCAGATGTATCATTCAAGGTCTTTATTTCTTTATTGATTCTCTGTTGAGATGCTCTGTCTAATGGTGGTAATGGTGTATTGAAGTCCCCCACTATAATAGTAGAGGCATCTATTTCTCCACTTAGTCTTCCCAGTGTTTGCCTCATTTATTTTGAGGTGCCCTGATTAGGTGCATGTTTCTGATTGTTCTTTCATCTTGAAAGATTACCCTTTTTACTAATATATAATATCTGTCTTTGTCTCTTACAAAAGTTTTGCATTTAAAGTCTATTTTGTACGACATTAGTATAGCTATTCACCCCCCCCCTTTTTTTTGTTATTGTTTGCTTGTAAAATTGTTTTCCAGACATTCACTTTCAGCCACCTTGAATCCCTGTATCTAAGGTGAGTTTCTTGTAGACAACATATAGATGAGTCATATTTTCTCATCCATTCTGCCAATCTGTGGCTCTTCAGTGGTGAGTTTAATCCATTAACGTTCAGTATTATTTAATTTCAAGGAATTACTTACATCAACCATATTTCCTTTGGGTTTATATATGTCATATGTTGTTTTTATTTCTCTTTTTGTATTTTTAGTTGGTCTTACACTCTTCTGCAACATTCTGTCTCCCGTTTTTCCTTTCAACCTGCAAAACTTAATTTAGTATTTCTTAAAGGGTAGGTTTCTTATTGGCATATTCTCTTAATTTCTGCTTATCTGTGAATATTTTGAACTCTCCATTATTTTCAATGCCAGCTTTTCTGGATAGAGTATTCTTGGCTGGGAGTCTTTTTCTTTTAGTACGTTGACTGTATCATACCACTGCCTTCTTGTTTCCATGGTTTCAGATGAGAAATCAGCACTTAATATTATTGAGCTTCACTTGTATGTGATGGTTCTCTTTTCTCTTGCTGCCTTAAATATTTTCTCTTAGTCTTGAGCATTGGGCATTTTGACAAGTATTTGTCTTGGAGAAAGCCTTTTGGGATTTATACTGTTTGGGTTCACAGTGCTTCCTGGACATGTAAATCCATCTCCTTCAAAAGGATGGGGAAATTTTCAGCCATTATTTCCTTCAACACTCCTTCTGTTCTCTTTCCCTTCTTTTCTCCCTCTGGGATTCCTATGATGTGTATGTTTGAATGTTTTGTATTGTCATTTTAATCCCTAAGTCGTTGCTGAATTTTTTTCTATGTTTCTATCTATCTGTTCTACTATCTGTTTGATTTCAGATGTATTGTCTTCCACATCACTAATTCTTTCTTCTGCCTGTTCAAATCTACTGTCATGTGGATCCAGTGTCTTCTTGATTTCTTTAATTGTGCCATTCATCACCATCAATTCTGTTATCTTTTTTTGTATGTTTACAATTTCTTCAGTATATTCTCCCAGTGTCTTCTTAATAGCCTTAATCTCTTCTTTCATTTCATTAAGTTGGTACATGATATTTGATTGGACTGCTTCTATTAGTTCTTCCATATTATGCATCTCTTCCTGGTTTTTAGTTTTTTTATTCGCCTGGTCCATGTCTTCCTCTTACTCAGAATGGTTTGTAATTTTTGTTGCCCTCTGATTATCTTTTTATCTTGATGGGTGTATGCAGTTGATTAGCTTCTCTATCTGCTCTAGAGTTTTATTTAGCTGTTAGTTTTGTGTATGTGTTAAGTTTTCTCTTTGATGCTTTGCTCCTATTGTTCTATTTCCTTGCTCTTTTCTATGTTCCCTTGAAGGAAAAAGATTAGGGCTAGAGAAAGCAAAAGAGATACGAATACAAGAAGGATAATAGGAATAATAATAATAAAATTAGGAAAAGGGGCTGTCTATGACTTAGTAAAATGAATATTCAACTCATGTAAGCAGTGTAGAGTAATAGGAATAAAAAAGTGGAGTACGTACAATGAAATTGGAAACTGAATAGAGAAAAATTCATAGATGAATCTTGAAGATCTTATGTTGAGTGAAACAAAACATGCACTGAAGGACAAATATTACATGAACTCACTGATATGAATTAAGTAAATTGAGCAGATGCACAGAGCTAGAGTCTGGAAGATAGGTTTACAAGAAATAGAAAGGGAGAAGGTTGTGAGCCAATGCCCATATGGCCGAAATCTCTGATAAGTTGGAAGTGTTTAGTTGTACAGTGTAGAGGAATAACAGTGGTCTAATGGTAATGTTGGGTTGAATGGTGCATTTTTGTCATGGGGAATTGGCTGGGGAGGGTGGGTTGGGCTGTTCATGGAACTGCGGGAGGGTTGGGAGAGGGATCAGGTGAATAGTGAGTTTGGCGAGTAAATGGTTGAAACTACAATGTTGGAAATGCTTTGTTGCCAATATGGCAAGTGAAGGTTGCTGGTTTGGGATTTTGGATGTGGGGAGCACTTGGGACAGGGAAAACCTGGAGCAAGCTTCTAAGGAGTGTGTTAGTGTACATTTTGCCATAGTGTGTTTAATCAGTGGGTGGAGACCCACATAATGAGTGGCAAGGTGGTGGTTTCCCATCCTGGGAAAGCCTGCTATGTTCTCAAATGGAAGGGCAGGAGTCTCTTGAGAGCATGGGCAGTACATAATAGGAGAGGACAGACCAGTGTGTCAAGCCCTCAGTGTTGTTGCATGTAGCTATGAATCTTGTCTTTCAAGGAGTAAAGCCTTGTAGTTGCCATATGTCCCGAGGGGAGAGAGAGGGAGGAATAGAATAGATGAAACAGGGGCATTTGTGGAGTGATGGGAGTTTTTCTACATGATCTTGCTATAATGGATACTGGCCATGTAAAATTGCATCAAAATTTATAAAAGTGTATGGTCCGAAATGTAAACCATAAAGTAAATCATTGACCATGGTTGGTAACTATGTTTCAATATTTGTACATCAGCTATAACAAATGTACCATGCACATATAAAATGTTATTAATAGGTGAAAGGGGAAAAGGGTAAGGATGTTGGACATATGGGAGTCCCTCATATTTAGTTTGTGATTTTTCTGTAACCTGAAACTTCTTTGAAGACAAAATGGAAAAAGTAAGACACTGGGGGAATAAACAGAAGAAAATGCCACCACACATATTGGACAACACATTTTATAATGATGAAAGTCGAAATGTTAAAAATTCTAAAAAGTATTTTTGCATTAGTTTCTATTATCCCAAAATTTTTAATAAAAAAAGTTTTTGTATTTTGTTTCTTATTTTTGAAACTATCATTGTTATTTCATTTTCTCATTAATTGTTTTTAGCTATGTTATTGGCTGCATTTTTAAAGAAGTTTTGGATCACAAAATGGTTACAACTGTAACAGGGGAGGGTCATTGGTGTAGGGAGTCAGTGATGGAGGATATATGAGAGGAAGCTCACATGGACATATATATAAGGCATATAAATGTGTTCAAATCTTAACGGGGCATTGCCACAGTGGGTAGAGATTCACACAATAACTGAAGGTATATCAAATTCCCATCCTGGGAGCTCTGCCACAGAATCCAATGGAACACCAAGAATCCCCTGAGTACAAGAACAATGACTGGTGAAGTAGGATGATCCATTGATGGGCCCTTGATATTGGTGACTATGCTTATGAACCTTTACTCTTGAAATGGAAACTTAGCCTATTATTATAGGGTGCATAAGAGCTACCCCCTGGAGCCTACTTGTTGCTTAAATGTGGCCTCTTCCTAAGCCAAACTCATCTACATTACCTTCCTCCTAGCATGGGACATGACTGCCAGGAATGAGCCTCCCTGGCATTGAGAGATTACTACCAAGCACCAACTAGCAATGCAACTGGAAAAAGACCTTGATCAAAGAAGGAAAAACTAAAGACAAATGAGTTTTTATGGCTAAGCGACTTCAAAGTGAATCAGCATGTCATTCCAGAGGTTATGCTTATGCACATCTCAGCAGGATCCCATTGACTGCTAAAGTAGATACTACTCCCAAATAATGGGGTTCCAGAAGTTTCTGGAACATCCAGACACTATAGTCAGGGAATTTTAGTACCTTGCCACTGTGTCCTACTTTGGACCCTACAGTGACAGAGTTGAAATCAGTTGTGTTTTTCCTACACATGGCTCTTCTGTTCTTCTATTTGAACCTATAATTAGTACTAGAGTTGGTAAGTGTACATCCAAAGCACTTAAATCTTTGGGCTGTCCATGTGCCAACTGAGCCTCATACCTCAATGGACTTTCGGCACCTACTAAGCAGTTCATTGATCTCACCCAGGACAACCAATAAGGAGATGATGATGGAAAAATACTATACCAAGGAACTGAAAGAGTCTACAACTACAAGTAAGAGAGTTCCATCCATCAACTCTAATGGACCACAGCCCCCTCTCAATTAAAGGTGAAGTGGACAACACCATCACAGAATCCTCAGGATTGGGGAATGAATTATGGACTAAAGTAGACTTACTGGTATTCTACTGCAGACATACTGTAATTCTAGCAATAGAAGAAATTATATCAATGCTGTGGAGGAAGTGTCCACTGGAGGTTCTGAAGGCAGGGAGAGGGGAAAACAGGTGTAATGTGGGGGCAATTTCAGGACTCGGGAATTGCCCTGAATGACATTGAAATGACAGATACAGGCCATTATATATCTTGTCATGCTGCAGATTTGGGAGGTTGAGAGTGTAAACTACAATGTAAACTTTAATCCATGCTTAGTTGTAATGCTCTAAAATGTGTTCCTCAATTGCAATGAATGCATCACACTAATGAAGGATGTTGTTAATGAGGGAAAAGGTGGGAGGTGAGGAAAGCGAGGCATATGGGTATCCTCTATATTTTTCATGTAATATTTATGTAACCTAAGTATGCTTAAATAAATGAGTGTAGTATGGTGGCATTTTGAGGACATTGGAATTGCCCTGAATGATGTTGCAGTGATGGACACAGGCTATAATATATCTTGTCTTAACTTACAAAAATGTGTAGAATAGAATTTAAACTATAATGTCAACCATAATCCACACTTAGTGGCAATGCTCCAATATGTGCTTATCAATTGTAACAAATGAACCACACTAATGAAGGATGTTGTTAATGTGGTAAAGTGTTAGAAGGAGGGTGAGTGGGTCACATGAGAATCCCCTAAACTTTTTATGTAACATTTATGTAACCTAATTATCTTTTAAATATATATATTTATATA
>JAQZBX010083493.1:0-13380 GCA_029593785.1 Cabassous unicinctus
CCAATGGGCTCATGAACAAAGTGGCCATGGAGGTAGGGATGGAGGTTATGCATGGACTCAGCAACATGGACTCCCACTCACCAAGGCTGACTTGGCTACAGCCACTGCTGAACGCCCAATCTGCCAGCAGCAGAGACCCACATTCAGCCCCAGATAGGCTCCATTCCTGAGGTGATCAGCCTGCTACCTGTGGCAGGCTGACTACATTGGGCCACTTCTACCATGCAAGGGACAGCAATTGGTTTTAACTGGAATAGACACATACTCTGGCTATGGGTTTGCATTTCCAGCATGCAATGCTTCTTCCAAAACTACCATCCGTGGACTTACTGAATGTCTTATCTATCACCATTTCACAAAGCATTGCTTCTGATCAAGGAAACCATTTCACAGCAAATGATGTGCGGGAATGGACACATGCCCATGGAATTCACTGGTCTTACCATGTTCCCCATCACCCTGAAGCAGCTGGATTAATAGAATGGTGGAATGGCCTTTTGAAGACTCAATTACGGCACCAACTAGGTGGTAATATCTTGCAGGGCTGAGGCAATGTTCTCCAGGAGGCTGTATATGCTCTGAATCAGCATCCTCTCTATGGTGCTGTTTCTCCCATAACCAGGATTCATGGGTCCAGGAATCAAGGGGTGGAAATGGGAGTGGCACCACTCACTATTACCCTTAGTGACCCACTAGGAAAATTTTTGCTTCCTGTCCCTGCAACCTTAAACTCTGCTGGTCTACAGGTTTTAGTCCCAAAAGGAGGAGTGCTGCCACCAGGGAACATAACAATGATTCCATTGAACTGGAAGTTAAGACTGCCACCTGGCCACTTTGGGCTCCTCTTACCTGTAAATCAACAGGCAAAGAAGGGAATTACTGTACTGGCTGGGGTGATTGATCCTGACTATCAAGGGGAAATAGGACTACATCTACATAATGGTGGTAAAGAAGAGTTTGCCTGGAATGCAGGAGATCCTCTAGGGCATCTCCTAGTACTGCCATGCCCTGTGATTAAAGTCAATGGAAAATTGTAACAAACCAATTCAAGCAGGACTAACAATGGCCCAGAATCTTCGGGAATGAAAGTTTGGGTCACCCCACCAGGCAAAGAACCACGGCCAGCTGAAGTACTTGCTGAAGGTAACAGGAACATGGAATGGGTAGTGGAAGAAGGTAGTGATAAATATGAACCTCGACCATGTGACCAGTTACAGAAACGAGGACTGTAACAGTCATGAACCCGTCTTCCTTGTTTCGTTATGAGTATGATTGTATATGTACTCAAAACAAATTTCTTGTTTTCTTCCCCAACCTTTTTCCCTATCATATGAAAAGTTGTATTAATTCCACGTCATAATATTTAAGGATGTCAAGTTTAAGAGTGACTATTACTCAAGGACTTGCACCCTATTCTGTGGGGAATTAATGTGTTTCCGGTTGTATGCAGGGGAGTTGAACATTGTTAGGTGGAAATATATATGTATGCTTGTCTGTAATTTTTTTTACTTAGAGACTAAGTATGGTTTAGGGTAATGTGTATGATTGCTGAGTTGACAAGGGGTGGACTGTGATGGTTAGGCTATTGTCTCAACTCGGCCAGGTAATTGTGTCCAGGTGTTGGGTCCAGCAAGCACTGGGCTAATTGTAATACAAGACCATTTATGGACTTCAATCACCAGTGAGTTTACTGCGTGGATGGCTGATTACATCTGCATCAGTGAGGGAGATTGCATCAGCAATGGGTGACGCTTTTATCCAATCAGTTGAATGACTTAAAAGGGGAAGTGATTTCAACATTCAGAGAGAATTTCCCAGCTCGTCTTTGGACAGCCAACTTCTCCCAGAAACTCATCAGGGACCTTTCATCAGAGCCCTGGTTTGCAGCCTGCCTGCAGAACCTGGACTTGTGCATCCCCACGGTCACGTGAGAGAATCTTTTAAAATCTCATATTATTGACAGATATCTCCTGTTGATTCTGTTTCCCGAGAGAACCCTGACCAACACAATATTACACAAATTCTAAACAATAATCTAAATTTAAGAATAAATAATGCCACATGGGATCTAGGCTCCTTCTCAGTTAGAGGAAGGGTGGGCATCACCATCCCAAAATCCTCAAGACTGGGGAATGAACAATGGACTAAGGTAGACTTATTACTGTTCTACTACAGACTTATTGTTCTGGCAATGGAAGAACTCTTATCATTGATGTGAAGGCAGTGGCCCCCAGAGGTTCTGAGGGGAGGGAGAGGGAAGAATAGGTATAATATTGGGACATTTTTGGGACATTGGATTTGTCCTGCATGACATTGCAGTGACGGATATAGGCAATTATATATTTTGTCATAACCTACAAAATTGTGCAGGACAGAGTGTAAACTATAATGTAAATGGTAATCCATGGTTAGTAACAATGCTTCAATATGTGTTCATCAATTGTAAGATACGTACCACACTAAAAAAGGACGTTGTTAATGTGGGAAAGTGTGGGAGGGGGAGGGAGTGGGGCATATGGGAATCCCTTATTTTTTTTATGTAACATTTATTTAATCTAAAGCTTCTTTAAAAATAAAAAAAAAAATTTTTTTAATAATAAATAATGACTTTAGGGGACCTTATAATTAAGATTATTTCATGTAGATAAAACAACTGCAATAGTTCCTAAATATAAGGTCCAGGAAAGAACTAATTTTTCATTAAGTTTGGGAATTATCTTTTCATCTTGCAAATAGTTTACATATAAACTCCCCAAAAATTATCTTTTGTGAATGATGTACTTTACAATAATGTATTATTTATATACATAACAAAATGCATGCTTGAACACAAAAGGGTAATTGAGAAAGAGACAGCCAAATTAACCGGCTGTAAATCTCTGGAATGCATTTAATTTTAGACTTCCAATACCAAATTCAGTGAGCTAAGGGAAATTTGCAGAGGAAAGAACAAGGAAATGTGCAACACAGTGGTAAGAATAACATTCCCTTTAGGATAGAAATGTGCCCTGATTTAAGAATGTGCCACATAAAACATTTTCAAAAACATAAACAACAAAGGAGGGAATGGTTACTTGCATTATTAAATGATACTGATTGGGGTGGAATGAATCGTGTACCCCAGGTTGGACATGTTCTTGATCATGGTCTGCATTCTGGTGGCTGTGGAGGCATTTTAAGATGTCTTCAAGATGTTACGGAATCAGTTTGGGCTTTGATCAGGATTACTGGACTCCTTTTCAGAAGAGTGAAAGTCAAATGGAGAGTGAAGAGCCCAGGGGAGCCGTCAGAAGCTGGAAGTCAACAGAACCCGAAGGAGAAAGACGCCACCATGTGCACTGAAAATGTGATGGAGAAGCCATGGAATGCCAGAGATTGCCGGCCAGCCAGTGAAGATACTGACCCAAGAAACCGTGTGCCAATCAATTCCTGCGGTTAAGCCATGCCATTCCATGGTATTTGCTTTAACAGCCTGGGTCCCCATCTTTCCCTTCTCCCAGACCCCCAACTCTGACTTCCTTGCCATTTCTGATCAAGCTCTGTTCTTTCGCAGCCTTCACGCATGCTCCCCTCCTCCCCGGCCCATGCCCTGGCTAACTGCTCCTGTGGAAACGCCCCCCTGATTTCCTGCCTCCCCACCCCCCTGCTACACCCACACTGTTCAGAATTCATTGCCTCTCTAAGATGCCTCTGTAATAATAACACTTCTCACCCTAACTGTGATCATATCTCTCCTTGCGTACCCACGTGTACCTACCCGCAGCTGGGCCCTGAGCTCCTGGAGGACAGTGTCCAGGCCACCATGGTAAAAAAAGCAGAGAACAATAAATGGCCAATAAACTAATAAGATCAGCCCCACCCCTTCCTGCAAGGAAAGACTTGTGTAAATGGAGAAAAAGAGCTGCTTTCTCATGTCTCTAATCTGCCATTCAGAGAACTGTCTTACTGTAATTATGCAAATCTGTGATGACTCCACGCCAGGTGTGCTGTGTGTGAATGCAGAGGCCTGGGTGCCTTTTTGTTGTTGACCCAGGCGATATTATCACACCTTCCTTTCAATCATATTCAAGGGTAAATACAATCCCTACTATGCAAATGCAAAAACCAACACAAAATACTAAACGCCGAATGCCCTCGGAAGCCTTAGTGATTTGTTTTATATTTAATGCTGTTTATGTTTTTTTTTTTCAGATTAATAGGTATTTTATTAGAGGATAAGTTTTTAAAGGAAATACACTAAACCTTGAATAACACTATTACATCCATTGGAAGCTGCTCACAAAAATTTCCCAAATACGACTCTTTGGAATAGAAGTTTATTAGTTTACCCAATAAGTAAGAAATTTATGCAATGAAGAAAATGACTTCTTTTTCATTAAAGGATTCCATACCAGAGAGGGGATCAGTTAAAAAAAAAAAACTATGTTCATGAGTGACTATTTGAGCTTATTTATTTTTAAGGCTTTAATAGAATTAACTTCAAGATGAATATGCACAAATAACAGGCCTATGAAAGACAATTTTATAATTAGAGAATCACTAATCACTGGAATTTTGCACCTTAAATTTTTAAAAACTATCCCATCCATTCCTAGCCCTGCACCTTCCACGCACTAGTAATGACATGATGTCAAATGGGTTGCTGTACCAGAGTCAGTCTAGCAAAAAGGAAAAAGGCACAGTGGAATGGCTGACTTGTAGACACAGTATACCCTTGATTTTTTTTTTTTGTACTATGTGCAGGGAATTGCCTCTGTGGTTTGTGTCTTTCAGGAAGAGATGGTGAAGTCAAAGAACAGACACAAAATGACAAAATGACAATCGGCTTGACACCGGATGACGCTTTAGCACGCCATGTGAAGGCACTAGACTGTGTCTTTCTTTCCACTCAAGGCCAGCAGCTGCGGCCAGCACCTCCCTCCTGCGGTAGAGGCAGCTCGAGACTCCGGGGGCCAGCTGTGCAAATAAAGGATGAGACAGGTCCTGCGTCAGGTCATGTGTGGTCCCTGCTTATCTCTTGAGCAGGGCTAAGAACGAATTATTTTTATTTCACTACACCTTGGTAGAGAAACCAACAATTAGAAATATATTTGCATTTTAAAACACCAAGTCTTCAAATCAGCCTTTTGGGCCGCCACTGATGTACTTGCCTCCCAGGGACCAGAGTCCACAGGGAATGACAAAAGTCTAAGAAATCCTTTGTCCTTATAGCAGTCTGAGAATTGGGAGAAATGACTACAAATAGACGACCACAAGTATATGCAAAATCACACTTTTTCTGCAACTACTCCATGCTCTTTCTGTCCAACAAGAAGTTGAATTAGTACAAAGAATGAACGAATGAATGAATGATGAATAAATAAATGGGTGAACAAACGAATAAGAAGGATGCTTTTGTTATACTAATTATGCAAAAATTCCCAAATCACCCTTGGACTCTGAGGCCATGACATGTGGTAAGTGTCCTAGAAAGGGGAAGGAATTTATTTAATTAACCTGGTTAGGTCCCTGCCACTCTCCATACCTCACCTCATTTAATCCAACTGATGAGGGAAGCGCCAGGACTCCAACCCCACCCTCAGCAGAAACCCACAGCTTTAAAAAAAATAAACTCCCCTTGGTCCCTGGTCCCTCTCTCCCCTCCTTCCTCCCCTTTTCTCCGTGGAATCCCTGTCAGGAAGATAAGCACCCCAGGCTGCCCCTTTGAATTGAAATTTACAGCTCTATACAGATAATGACTTTTTCCTCCCTAATGGCCTTCTGCTTTTAGAAAGATAAGCTAACCTTGCTTCTCTGCCTTTGTAAACCAGCCTGCCTCCTTGCTCAGGAATTTGCCTGCTTAGTGTACCTATATAAACTTATGAAAATTGGAAAACAGGGCTCAGAATTTGGAGAGTGAACTCTCCTCTGGGCCCGCGCGTAATAAAACTTTGTTCATCCGTGCTCCCAAGAGTGCTGTTTGGGTTACCTCCGGCTGGCCGGGACACAACCAGCAACACTGAGAAATGTGGGTTACTATTCCCAGAGAGACGAGCAAAGCAAGGTCCAGATAGGCGGGTAGTTTACTCAAACTCACCATCTAAAAGCTTGAAGTCACACCTAGGTCTCGCTGATGCCAAACCCTCTCCTTTGGCCCCCACAGAAGCCTCAGCCAAGCAGGGTCCTTTCTCTAATCCCCTCAGGCCATGCCCACGGGGATCATTTCTAGCAAGTAGACAGGGAGGGCCTCACACATTAGAACGCATTTTGCTTACTCATCTCATTGCAGCCTCATCTTAACTTTTTCCATATATATGGAAATATATCCATCTCTGTGCTCAAGGCACAGTCTTGCACAGAATAGATTCTAAATGTATACCTGTGCATTGCTTAATGGATTCAGACTTCTATGATTAAAACAAACAAAGAGGAAAGCGGATTGGCTCAAGTGATTAGGTTCCCACCTACCATATGGGAGGCCCTGGGTTCGATTCCTGGGGCCTCCTGGTGAAAAGCAAGCTGACCCATGCGGAGTGCTGGCCCGCGAGGAGTGCTGGCCTGCGCAAAGAGCTGGCGCAGCAAGATGACGTAACAAAAAGAGACACAGAAGAGAGATAATGCGAGACACAGCAGATCAGGGAGCTGAGGTGGTGCAAGAGATTGAGCAGCCTCTCTCCACTCCAGGAGGGTGCCAGGATCGGTTCCCAGTGCTGCCTAAAGAGAAGACAAGCAGACACAGAAGAACACACAGAGAGCAGACAGCGAGCACAAAAACAATAAGGGGGGCAATAAATAAAAATAAATCTTTAAAATATATAAATATATTTTAAAAAATGAACAAAGAAGCATTCAGCAGCGTGTCCTCCCTCCTTTATATACCTTGATTGTAATTCACAGGTTAGCCACTAGGTGTCACAGTATTGTCACTTAAACCCTCAAGCTCCACTGCAGGGTCAGTCATTTTGGTAAAACCTCTAGAATTCTCCCCTATTAGAAGGAAAAGATTGTTGGAGATGAGGAAGAGTTATCAAAATAAATAAGGAAAACGTGTTACTCAAAGAGTGGTCAAACCGAGGAGACTGGGCTGCGGGTGGCAAAGTATTTTCTCGTACCTTAAGTTCACCTCTCTTGTTTATAAGGAGATAAACTGACTTCAGCCTGGCGTAGCACTGACCAGGCAATTGTAGCTGTGTTTAAGAGGCAGCAGAGTGCGGTGGAAAGAACTGCCCTGAGAACCAGCAGACCTGCTTTTGCCACTAAATAAGGTCATCCCTTGAATCAGATCCCTGAGGGGCTTTCCCATTTTAAAAAAAGGCAGTAGCCTAGACCCTCATCGTACACCTACTGGTGGGACTGAGTGAGTGAGTCAGTGCTGATGGCCCTTGGTCAGCTCCTGGTGATCTGTAATCCAGCTGACTTCTGTCTTCGTCCTCCTGGGTGTCCCTGGCCCTCGCCATCTTCGTTTTCTCTTATGAGTATCTCTGACTGGCTCCTCTTGCTCCCTGCTGGAGCCACCTGGGTGCTCCTGGCCTCTTCTCACTGTGGGCAAACTCACCCATTTTCACGGGATCAACGGCACCCACAGCCCACCATTCCCCCCAGGTCTCTCGGTAGCCCAGACCTCTCTTTCTGAGGACTGGCTACATGTCCACCAACCTCGAGCTTTTCATGGGCCAGCTGTGCTCCCCACATCCATCCACACAGCTTCTTATGCCTCTGCCTGGAGTCTCCTGGGCACCTCCATCCGCCCACCCGACCTGCCCCACAACGGCTCTCCCCACAGCCCTATCAGTCATGCCTCCCAACGATTCCCAGCAGGGATCTGCTCACTCTGCCTCCACACTCCACCCTGCCAAGCCCATCTAGAAGAAAGCAGTAACCTCCCAACAGGTTTTCCCTATTATTGCCTCCCCAACCCCTCTATTTTTCCAAATAGCAGCCAGAATGATTTTCTTATATCATAAATTCAACCTGCTTCCTTCGCTGTTAAAAATCTTTCAGAGCTTATTATGCAGGCCAGAATCCCCTAAGCCTGCTTTCCAACTGCATTTTGTGCCACACGCTCCCTTGCCCACAGTGAACAATCCTCTCTGGCCACTTTTGAGCCGCTCTGACATGCCAGTCGGTCTCCTTCTCACTTCAGGGCAGTTCAATGGGCCTGAGCACTCTCCCTCCAGGCTACTCCAGGTAATTCCAATTCCACCAGGTCTGAGCGGAAGTGTGAACCCATTCCTCCTCCACACAAGCACACACACTCTTGTGCAAAAGCAAGTTAGTTCACTGTGGTGGCTTGTAGCTATGTACCCAGAAAAACATGTCTTAATCTTAATACATTCCTGTGGGTGTGAACTCACTGTAACTAGGACCTTTCGATGAGGTTACTTCAGTTAAGGTGTGGTTCAACTCAATCAGGATGGGTCTTAATCCTATTACTGGAGCCCTTGATAAGCAGAAGGAAATTCAGACACACAGAGAGAAAACCACAGGAAGAAGCCAGAAGTCAATGGAACCCAGAGAAGCCAGGAGAGGCCGCCATATGCATTGCCATGTGATAGTAAAGCCAAAGACCAAGGATGGCCAGCAGCCAGCCGAGAACGCCACAGTGTTCAGGGAGAAAGCATCACCTTGCTGACACCTAGGTTTTGGACTTTTCCTAGCCTAAAATTGTGAGCCAATAAACTCCCATTTTTTAAGCCAACCCATTGCATAGTAATTGTTTTAGCAGCCAGGAAACTAAAATAGTCACCAAACTATGCACTCAGGTAAAGCCCTGTACTGCTCTTTTATAGTACTACTCTCTGTTGAAATTTATTAACACTTTACTTCTTTGATGTAAACTCCAGGAGAGCAATGGGCCTTTGTCTCCTCTTTTCACTGATGCACCCCAAGCTCCTAGAATAGGGCCTGGCACTTTTCACATACCCCAGAAATAACAGCTGGAGAATGAATCTCCTTTTGTCTCTTCTGCTGGGATCTAAGCTCCAAGAGCAGAGCCTTTCCTCTCTTCTTTATCATCGAGTCCTCGCAGCCTAGCATGCAATGGTCATTGTTGGATGACTGGAAGAGCATTATTATTCTTTGCAAATAAGAATGACTTAGAAGTGAAAAAATAAGCACCTTGGGGACACAGCTATTTCCCTCTGGATTCATTGGCCCTAATTAAAAATGGTATTTGAAAAGATAAATTAAGTTTTCTTTCCTAAAAACTTTATAATTCAGCCTTTTAACTAATTTGTCAGATATTACCCTTGCACCAGAGAGGAGTTCTTATCACAAATGCCACTTCTCATTTTCTGGTCCAGAATATCTCCCCTAAATACACCAGGCTTTTGGATGCACCTGCTTTCCTAGCCCTTGTTTCTCACCAATAAAAGACTTCCTCAACGTCTGTGAGATCCTGGTCCCCTTGAGCTCGGTGTGGCCTCTCTCTGGCTGAGCTCCACACCCAGCCTGGCCTCAGTTCACTCTCGGCCACAGAGCCCATCGCTAGAGCTGTGGAACTGAACTCCACTTGAGGCGACCAAATGCCCTGCCCCAAATCAATGAAAATTGAATGAGGGACTGACCAGCCCAGAAACGCCAAAAATCTGCCCCAGACCCAAGCCGCAGCTGGGAGTCCCAGGTGAGGTGTTGCATTCTCTTGTTTGGAAAACACTAGCACCTACAAGGTAAGAAAGCTTGTTTTCTCTCCTGCTTTCTCAGGCACGAATTCTAGGTTTAAAGACAGAGATTTTTCAGTCTACTGAAAATGATGTTAGTTAATTAGAGGTATTCTTCTTTTGTTAGCAACTACTCCCACGTCTCCCGCTAGGGTTATTAATAGGCTGAAATGTATAATATGACAGATATGTATGCTCCCTCATCCCTGAGACCTCCCACACCCTGTTCAGAAATACTTCCTTAAGCGCCTACTTAAGAAGTCCTACAGCTGAAGGTTCATTCTTTTAGCCTTTGTAAGTGTTTCATTCCTCAAAAATCAAGGTTAATATTCTTAAGAGGGGGAGCAGTTGAACTAGCTAAGCCAATGCTGTGAACCAGCTGCTGGCAGGGCTGGATTCTGCCCGGAAATCTGTTTGTTTGGCATGTTTTAGGACAATTCTGAATTCTGCTGCCTTTATGTGACAGATGCATTGTCCAACTTCCCATAGTCCCCAAATGCCGACTGTCCCATCCCCAACCCCCTTCACTTATCTGCCAGTTCCCTGAAGGCATCTCAGCCTGGGAGACATTTATCAGAGTAGTCCAACAGCAGCAGAATGAGGTAGAGAGCTGGTTCTTGGGGGAGAAGGACAGGGTGAGATAAACAACCAAAAAGGTAAGGAGCTGGTGACAGACCAAGTTGGCCAACTTAATAAATAATTGCCCTGAACCATTTATCAGGCTACAGTTATAGAGTGTTCTAGAGCACAGCTGTGTGAGTGATAAAGAGATTGAGTTCCAGAACTTTGTGTGCAAATAAGGTAATGATATGAAAAATGCTAATAATAATTAAAGTTTCCCAAGTAAATTCCATTTTTATCATGGAATGCAGGCTCTCAGGAGTGTAAGGGGCAAGTGAAAGAAATTGCAGGAAACATTTGTACCTTTGTTAGTGATTTAAAATTCCCCTAGGAAAAACTGACTCATTAATGTTGGCTTATGGTTTTGAAACCAAAAAAACTAAGATGGTTCTTTAGTTTCAAGTCACTTGACTTTGTATATAAAACCACCACATCATAAAATTTTGTCCATTTAACAGTTGCCAGACACCCTTGAATGAAAAACAATATGGATATATTTTTTCTAGAAATAACTAGAGAAACTGTCTTTATAATCATGCTAGCTACTAAAACTGTACTTATAAAAGGCCCCATCTTTGTCCGTAAGAGCATGTAATTTCTCCTGTCAGGAGACACCCATCAAAACATGCAGTTTCCTTCTTCGAAAATGATAAGGAATTGATCAAGAATAATTTAAAAGCCTGTCTGATGACACCCCATACACAGCTTTAAAGACAGTCTGTAATGAGGTTTGGGAGTGTTAGGGCATAGTCACAAAATGTTTTGGAAGTGAATTAAATAGCAGTCATCCATGAAGAGCCATGGCCCATAGCACAGAATCATCAGGTGTCAGAGCTTGGGGGGGACAGGAGCAGCCCTTTAACTCAAGTACTCCTTTCGCAGGTGAGAGTCATCGGGGACAGCCCTGTGACATTTACAACGTCAGTGCACAGCAAGGGTTGTGTTTCTTACAGCTGCTCTGGTGCTAATTCCTGGCCCTAGTGGACCCCCTCCCTGCCCCAGGAGATTAAGACTGGAAAGATTACTCCTTTAATAACAGGTTACACAGCAGGTTTAAATAGGGAGAGCCTGGAGAGAGCGCCTCCTCACTAACTCGGTTTGCCCTCCTCTTGGATCAGGCAGGTAGCTCTCCAGACCCTGGGAGACTGGCCTGGCAGCCAGATCTGGCTCCCAGCCCTGTCCACCCTGGAGTCTGTCCCTGAATTCCTGACTTATGTATATTAGCTGCCCGTTATGTGCCATCTGCTGTGATAAATGCAAAGAGGTTATAAATAAATGACCCCCACTTCCCCAAGGGAAGAGACAAAAGTTGTCAATGTGTATTTATCAAGCATCCACTACAGTCCAGGAGCCGGGACACACTTCTTCCATGTGTCCTCACGGCCACACTCCAGCAGCAGGGACTTACCACCTCATCAAGATGTCAGGCACATCCACACCCAAACCCAAGCAGAGCTCTGGGGCAGGGCATGAGAAGCACAAGTGAAGAGGAAAACTTGGGTGCTGGCTGGGAGAAGCAGAGAAGGCCTTGTGAGAAGGTGGTACCTACATGAGCTCTTTGGGGAAAGGCAGCAGAGGTGGAGGCAGAGTGGAAGTGGGAAGGCATACCAGAAAAGCGTAGGAAAGTGGAGAAGTGGGAATGCTCCAATTATATTCAAGGAAGAGTGAGTTGCCCAACCGATGGGGCTAGAGAGGATCAAGGGGGGGGTAATGAGTGGTTACAGATGAGAAAATAAGTTGGGGTGAGCCTGTGAGCCTCAGTGGTGGATTGATGGGACTGCACTTTACTCTGCAGATATTGGAGGAGCTCACTCTTGGTTCACTACCTTATCTATGTCCCAGCTCAACCGCACACCCTCGCTTCCATCGCCAGTTAAAACTAGCATTCCACAGCAGAAGGCCACCCGTACTTCTCAGCAATTGCTTTAGATGCAGCATTTTTAATTTGGAACTTA
This sequence comes from Cabassous unicinctus, assembly GCA_029593785.1. Classification (NCBI taxonomy): domain Eukaryota; kingdom Metazoa; phylum Chordata; class Mammalia; order Cingulata; family Chlamyphoridae; genus Cabassous; species Cabassous unicinctus. The sequence goes on from JAQZBX010083493.1 coordinate 12,215, forward strand.
AGCAAACTACTCACTCAGGCATTAACCCAGAAGAGAAGAACACTTTCCTTCTTAGGAATCCCTGGCTATGCCATCAGAGGGCTGTTAGCCTCAGCCAGATCCTGGTATCCTCCGGAATTTGCTAACTTCTTATTTGTATAGTCCACCATGAGCCATCACTGCAGCTCCAGAGATGGCACGTGAGTTAACTGGCTGCTGAGGACTTGAGAGTGTCCACCTCCAAAACCTGCCCCCAAACAGGCACAGGCCACCCTCCCAAATCCTCAGCTGGAAAGCGTCACCACCGACTTGTAGCCTTCACACCGGGAATCCATCTGGGTCCGGGAGGGCAAAGGTCGACCGGTTTCCTGTAAACCATCTGTGATCACCCAGAAATGGGACATGGACTCAGCAGGGCCAGGTCATCACCATAAGCGTCCATGATCCAGGGAGCCGCAGAGTGCACTGGAGGGTGTAGAAAGTGCTCTCACACATGCAGCTGCATGTGATGGTTTAACAACCTGATGCAACAGAAGGGAGAGGACCCGGAGTATAAACTTGAGGAATCTCCGGCTCAAGGCACAGAGTTAGGAATAAAACCAGGGTGTCTGAATCTCCATATCATCCTCTTTTCACAATTATGGAGCAAATGCTGGGGTTGAAGTCAGAGAGCGTTAAAACTCTTGGAAATTCAGGTTCCTTGTATTGACAGATGGAAATAATAATAATACCAGTTATGAGGCTAGAGCTGGGATTCCTAGCCTCGGTGCCACTGACAGTTTGGCCTCATAATTCTGTCGTGTGGGGCTATCCTGTGCATTGGGGGATTTGAGCAGCATCCCTGGGCTCTACCCTCCAGGTGCCAGCAGTATCTCTCCCACATCAGTTCTGACACCAAAAAGGCCTCTAGGCATTGCCAAAACCACCCCTGGTTGAGAACCACTGAGTTAGAGAGCCAGGTTTGTAAAAGCACACAGTCCAGCTGCTAAAACAACTCTCAGCTGCATTTAAATCCTAAGACTATACCAAGGTAGTCTTCATCAAAGCAAGTTGCTTCATTAAAGCAACTTTATTCTGTGATTGTTTTCTGCTCTTCCCATCCCCCTCATGCCACAGGTGCTGGTCAAATTCCTTTTTCCTTAGGCATGGAGACCTTTTTGGTTGTCAAGAGATAGGATTCTTGGTAA
>JAQZBX010083494.1:0-13378 GCA_029593785.1 Cabassous unicinctus
ATTAATTCTAGCACCTGAACAATATCACCATAGTTATTCAACATTTTCCAGTAGTTATTGCTAGAACAATTCAGCAAGCTGAAGAACTAAAAGCCAACCAAATTGGAAAGGAAAAAGATAAGCATTCCCTATCTGCAAATGACAGGATCCCATATATAGTATACCCTGAAAAATCTATAACTAGACTACTAGAGCTAATAAATGAATTCAGCAAATTGACAAAGTACAGGGTTGATAGATAAAAATTAGTGGTGTATCTATACATTAGTAACAAACAATTTAAGAGAAATTCAAGAAATAAATAAATTTACTTTAGCAAACAAAAATCAAATATTTAGAAATACATCTATCCAAGGATATAAATTATTTGCACATGGAAACATCAAATGGAAAATAACAAGTTTTGGAGAAGATATTCATAAATAGGACCACTAGTATTGTTTTGGGGAAAGCAAGATTTTTGGGAAAGTAAAATTGAGCAGCTCATGTGTAAAAAAAATTAACATTTGTCTTGGCAACATCACTTCTAGGTATATACTGAATAATTGGATACAAAGAATTGCACAGCTAATCTAAACCAATATTCCCATGTTATTATTCACAATGGACAAAAGATGAAAGCAACCCAAGAGTCTATTAACTGAAGGATGATAAATAAAATGTGTGATATTCATAATGCAATATAAAGGAATGAAGTTTACATGCTGCAACATCAATGCACATTGATGACATCATATTTAGGGAAAACGTCAGACAAAAAAGTGCAAATATTGTATAGATTCTAAATTATGAAATAATTAGAGTGTGCAAACTCATAAAGTTAGAAATAAGAATATAGGATAAAAGGGAGCAAGTTTAGGGTAGGGAAGGGGGACTTGGTAAAATTTCTATTTGTGGCAATGGAAAATTTGGTATTTGTTGGTGGTAATGGCACATCATTGTGAATGTAGTTAACTCCAGTGAAATGTAAACTTTAGCATGTTTAATCTGGAAAAATTTAGGCCATGTATATGTTACTAAAGGAAAAAATAATTTTGATCAACACACCTAGAAATTTTTAATAATAAAAATTAATATAATGAATAAAAATAACAAAATTACTATTATAATGAATTATAAAAATGAACATAAAGAACATAATGAATAGAATTAACACAATTATTAATGATAAAGCTTGAATTTCCAGTGAAAATTAGAACTTAAGAGAAGCTTGTGTCCTCCGCATGAACTGCACAGCTTCCCAATAATTAATAAAAGTGTTTATTTCAGTATGGTAAAATGAAATACGTCATAATTGTAATATCTGAATTACTCTGTGAACCAATTTTTCCAGCTAATAGAATTATTTGTTTTACATCAAAGATAATTTTTATTATATATCTTATCTACCAACCCAACATGAGAAATCCATTCTATCTTTTTAGAATCACAAGCATATGACTGTCCAGTTTCTAAGTCCTCCACCTCCTCCTCCTCTGCAAGTGGTTGTAATTATTTAATACAAGTTTGATGCAGAAAATTTAACCCATTACAAACATTTACGATTAGGGTTAAATCATTAGCTAGTGTGGAAAAAGAAACTGTGATATGGAGTCTAGACACACAATTCTAAATTTAATTTTTCCCTCCTTAAATAACATGTACTAATGGTCATGAAACAGCTATTCTGTTTTCATTACTTATATTTATGAATATATTCATAGGACTGATTAGATAGTCCAGGCAAAATGTTATAGAAATAGAGGCAGTGATATCTCAGAAAACTCCTTTACCTTTCAAAATCTATTTTGATATCTGGAAGTTTACAAAAAGAGTGAATTCTTCAAACTAATTCTTCTCTTGGCAAGAGCTAGCTGAAGCTTATCCTTGAAAGTTGAAGGTGTGTCATGTGAAACCTTTCTTCTAAGTTTAGATTTAGACTGCTTAAAAAATTGATGCTCAAGGAACAGTGTGCTCTTCATGGATTTTTACTAATTTAGACACCTATATATTAAAACCCTAAGATTAAACCCATATGTATTCATTCAACACCTACCTTCCTTTTCTGTATTATTCTTGGCACTCAGTAAGACTGTCTATTATACTTTCACATTCTCAAATAAGAATTTAGGATTATAAAATGTGCATAAACATTTTCCAAATAGGATATGTGGAGAGATGAGACATTCATACCAGAATTTTACATAAGAGGATAGACACTATGAATCAATTTTCCTTTTAAAGTCAAACAACAGAAAACTCAAGCCCTGCGCAGTGTTTTAAAATCTAGTGAGACAATATGATAATATGAAGATGTTATGCTAAGTGAAGTAAGTCAGACATAAAGGACAAATATTGCATGGTCTTATTAATATGAACTAAATAAGAAGAATAAATGCATGGTGTTAAAAGCAAGAGTATAAGTTATTAGGAGATAAGAGGAGGGCTGAGAAGGACTACTGAGGCTTAATGTATGTAGAAATTTTAATTAACTTTACTGTAAAGGTGTGGAAATAGAGTTGATGGCAACACATTTTAGCAAGTAGCATCTGGTTTATAAATAGGATTGTGGCTGAAAAGTGTAATCTGAGGAAGTAAATGTCAATTGAAAGAAAGTTAAAGAATAATCTAGTGACTGAAAAACAGTGAACCCAGAGGTGGATGAGAAATGTGGTTGATGGAACAGATGCAAAAATGTCCTTCTGTGAGCTATGTGAGATGTATGTCACTGTTTCAGGGTGGTGGGAATTTAGAGAAGCATGGGAAAAAAAACAGTTAGTGTGATGTATCGACTGTGGTTAACAGCAATACTTTAATATACTTGCATTTATGCTTAAGGTGTAATGTTTTGATAATGGGTATGTATGGAAAAAGTGTGCCAAATGTACACTATGGATCATGGTTGGCAGTAATAGTCATATGATATTATCTCATAATCTGTAACAAATGTTCCACCACAGTGTGGTGTGTTGAGGAAGAGGTGTTGCATGGGAATTCTACACATATGAATGATTGTTTCGTGAGATCACAACGTCTGTAATAGAAATATATTTAAGAAAATAATAATGGGGTGTGTTGGGGGAAAAATACACCAAATGTAAGATATGGAGGGAGGAGCAAGATGGCTTCAATTTAAGTGGGCATTCACTAACTTTCTTCCCAAAAAACAGCTGTGAAAAGGAGACATCCTAAATAAGTGAGCTGTTTTGGGTAACCACAGAGCAGGAGGCTTCAGGGCATCAATCTGGAGGAAACTGGACAAAAAGATAAAAAGCCCAAGAGAAATCCATGAGTTTCTCATACTCGTGGCTGGAAACAGCAGGTGGCTAAGCTCCACCCTCAAAATGAAAAGCCACTGCAAACCCTCTGACTCCCACCAGCCACCAAGCTAGAGGTAGTGCTCTGCAGCAGTAAGAGGATTCTGGTGAAGAGGGTGTTTCCTTTCTGAGGGTTTGGTTACCTGGACCTCCTTTGAACTTTACTGAGCATACCAGCTGGCAAGAGGTGGCTCTGGGAAGAGGGAGAGGCAAATCTGCTTAGGCATCCTGATTTACCTAGCTGATCTTGGAGAGGTGAACCTGGATAGGGGAGAAGGTGGAGTCAGACAATTGACTACTCCAGTGATGAAAACTATCAAAATCCAAACTCCCCTAAGGGGGCATTCAGTAGGAAGGACTTAATAACCTTCCAAGTGCCTATTTATGGTCCCCTGGGAGGAGGGGGAGGACTGGAAGAGGGTTGAGAATCATTTTTCTGCAGTGAGTTCAGATACCAAGGTCTCATTTGAGATTCAGAAAGGAACTCAACCTGAGCAGGAGAGGTGAGGGGGGATATGATCACACAGCTATCTTATCCTGCTGCCCTGGAAGAGAAAGCAGTAAGAATAGAAAGTGTCAGGGACAGACAGGCTGCTAATCAGCAGGAATTTACACAACTGTAGAGTCAAACCTGTTCTAGGGAAAGTAACTGGATAGTGCTCTAGCTAACTGACCCAATGAGAAAGTTTAACTCAGTGGAGGAGTCTTCACTTTAAAAAAAACAAGATCCCTGCTTCAATTTCTGGTAATCCTTAGAGTAGTGATCCACTGGGTTATCAAACATCCAGCTGATACTTTAGGACAGGGAACAAATAGACATTATTTTTGTCTCATATTTTTCTTAAAAAGGGTTTTTTTTAAGAATTGGATTTTACTTGCTAAAATCCAATTCAAAACCTGCAGAGCGCAGGCTGCAAGGTTATTGATTGTTGAACACCAGCAGGTGTTAAGCTCCTCAGGGGCCTAAGAGGGAAGGCTGGATTTCCTAGATTTTTGTTTGATTGCTTACTTGACTGTTTGTTTTTGTTCCTTTTTTCTTTTCTTCCCCTCTTCCTCTCTCCCCCATTTTTTTCTTAAGTGCTGCTGTCTTGTTTCTTGTTTGTTCTGTTTCCTCCGTCCCTTTGCTTCTCCCTTTTTGTATACCAATTTTATCTACCTATCCTAATTATTTTCCTACCTTCATTTAACTATCTTCTGCTTTTTGTTTTTGTTCTTACACTCCACCTCTCTTTGTTTAGTCTTTAATTTTTCTTGTTTTCATTTCTATCTCCCCTATTCTCTGCTCTCTTTCATTTTTCAACTTTTTTATTACTCTCTTTTCTTTACTCTTTCCCTCTCTTCCTATCATTCTGGCCTGTTAATTCATTCTAGATATTTTTCTCTACTTGGTTTTTCATTTTCTTGTTTGTACCCCACTTTATTATTCTTATACTTCTGGACTTCTTGTATGTGTTAATTATTCATTTCCCTTGGTCTTATATGGTTCCTTTTCTACCTTTTACTATTATTATTATTATCCTTTTTCTCTTCTTACCTCTTTCCCTTTCCAGGAGGCTAATATTTATCTTTCAAGTAATATGTACCACAGCAAGGAAATAGAATAAGAGGAACATAGTCTCAAAGATAAAACTCACCTCACACAGGAAAACAGCAATTAAACAAAATCCTACAGTAGAGACAGAAAGTAATCAACTGAATAAACTCATCAAGGTAAAGAGATGCATAAACAACAACAAAAAAGTATAAACCATACTAAGATACAGGAAAACATGGCCCAGTACAATGAGTAAACTAAAAACCAGGAGGAGAAACAGGACACGGAACAACTAATCAGAGCTGTCCAAACAAATATCAGGAACAAACTTAAAGAAATGAAGAGATTAAGAATATTAAGAAGACACTGAGAGAACATATTGAAGAAATTGCAAACATACATAAAATGATAATGGATATGATGATGATGAAAGGCATGATCCAAGAAATCAAAAATGCATTAGAAGCACATAACAGCAGATTTGAACAGACAGAGGAAAGGATTAGTGGTGTGGAGGACAGTACATCTGAAATCAAACAGACAGTAGAGTAGATAGATAAAAAGATAGAAAAAATCCAGCAGGGACTTAGGGGCTGAACAATAACAGAAAATACACAAACATGCACATTATAGGCATTCCAGAGGGAAAAGAAAAGGGAAAGGTGACGGAGTGTTGGAAGAAATAATGGCTGAAAACTTCCCAACACTGTTGAGGGATATGGATATAAATGTCCATGAAGTGCAGCACTCCCCAAATGGTATAAATCCCAACAGGTGTACTCCAAGACACATCCTTGTCAAATTGTCCAATGTGCAAGACAAAGAGAAAATACTGAAAGCAGCAAGAGAAAAGAGAATTATCACATATAAGGGAAGCGCAATAAGATTAAGTACTAATTTGTCATCTGAAACCATGGAGCCAAGAAGGCAGTGTTATAACATTGTCAAGGTGTTAAAAGAAGAAAACTTTCAGCCAAGATTTCTCTATCCAGCAAAGCTGGCATTCAAAAATGATGTAGAACTAAAAAATATTCACAGATAAACATAAATTAAGATAGTATGCCAATAAGAAACTTGCCCTTCAAGAAATACTAAGAGGATTGTTGCACGTTGAAAGGAAAAAACAAGAGAAAGAGAATTGGAGGAGAGTGTAAGAAAAAAATTTAAAAAGATAGAAATAAAAACAACATATGGCATACATAAATCCAAAGAAAATATGGCCAATGTAAGTAATTCCTTAACAATAATAACACTGAATGTTAATGGATTAAACTCACTGGTCAATAAACACAGATTGACAGAATGGATAAGGAAACCCATCTATATGCTGTCTACAAGAAATGCATATTAGTCCCAGGGATTCAAGGATGCTAAAAGTGAACACCTGGAAAAAATATTTGCAAGGAAACAACAACCAAAATAAGGCAGGAATAGCTATACTAATAGCAGACAAAATAGACTTTAAATGCAAAACTATTTTAAGAGACAAATTCAGACACTATTTATTAGGAAAAGGGGTAACCTTTCAAGAAGAAAGAACAGTCATAAACATTTACACACCAAACCCAGTTTCCTCAAAATAAACAAAGCAAACACTGGAAAGGCTAAGTGGAGAAATACATGCTTCTCCAATTTTAGTGGGGGACTTTAATACACCATTGTCACTGTTAGAAAGGACATCTCAACAGAGAATCAATAAAGAAACAAAGACTTTTAATAACACATTAGAGGATCTGGACCTTATAGACATAAAGAGAATTTTACACCCAAATAAAGTGGGATATACTTTCTTCTCAAGTGCACATGGATCATTCTCCAAGGTAGACCACATGCTAGGCCACAGAACAACACTCAATTAATTCAGAAAGATTCAAATTATACAAAGTAATTTCTCTGACCACAGTGGAATGAAGCTGGAAATCAGTAAGGGATGGGGAACAAGATTAGGCACAAAGATATGGATGTTAAACAATACACTTATAGACAAACAGTGGATCAAGGAGGAAATTACAAAAGAATTCAGTAACTACCTTGAAATGAATGAAAATGACAGCACAACATATAACAACCTATGGGATGCAGCAAAAGCTCTACTGAGAGGGAAATTCATAGCTTTAAGCATATATATCAAAAAATAAGGGCTAAAATTGAAGACCTAACTGCACACATAGAGGAACTAGAGAGAGAACAACAAACTAACACCAAAAGAAATAGAAAGAAGGAAATAAAGATTAGAGCAGACTTAAATGAAATAGAAAATTTAAAAAAACACTAGAAAATAAAAAAAAACTGGTTCTTTGAGAAGATCAATAAAATTGACAAAACCTTAGGTAAACTAACAAAGGAAAAAGAGAACTGCAAATATACAAAAAAGAAATGAGGAAGGGATATCACCATGATCACACAGATATAAAGAGTATCATGAGAGGATACTTTGAAAAATTATATGCCAACAAGAACTATAATTTAGAAGAAATGCACAAATTCCTAGAAACTTTCAAATTGTCTACAGTGATGAAAGAAGAAATTGCTGAACACAACAGACAAATCTCAAGTAACAAGATTGAATTTGTCATCAAAATCCTCCCAAAAAAGAAGAGCCCAGCATCAGATGCATTAACAGATGACTTCTACCAAGCCATCTAGAAAGAACTAACACCAATTTTGCTTGAAATTTTCCAAAAAATAGAAGAAGAAGGAACCTTGCCTAACTCATTCTATGATGGCAACATTACCCTAAGACCTAAGCCAAACAAGCATGCCACAAGAAAGAAAAATTACAGACCAATATGTCTAATGAACCTAGATGCAAAAATCCTCAACAATATACTTGCTAATCGTATTCAACAACACATCAAATGAATTATACACTGTAAGGAAGTGGGTTTCATCCCTGGTATGTAAGGATGTTTCAACATAAGAAAATCAATCAATGTAATACAGCACATAAACAGATCAAATGAAAAAAATTACATAATCATCTCTATAGATGCAGAAAAAGCATTTGACAAAATACAGCACCCTTTCCTGATAAAAGCACTGCAAAGGATAAGAATAGAAGGAAACTTGTGAAACATGATAAAGGGTATATATTAAAAATTGACAGCTAACATCATATACAATGGTAGAATCCTGGAAGCTTTCCCTCTAAGATCAACAAGACAAGAATGCATTCTATCACAGCTTTTATTTAACATTGTTTTGTAAGCAATTGCTCAAGCACTGAGGAAAGAAAAAGATATAACAGATATCCAAATTGGCAAGGAAGATTTCATAATTTCACTATTTGTAGATAACATGATCTCATACACACAAAAAAACTGAGAAATCTACAACAAAGCTTCTAGAGCTTATAAATGAGTTCATTAAAGTTGCAGGTTATTTATAATATCAATGCACAAAAATAAGTAAGATTTCTGTAGACCAAAATTGAGCAAAATTGAGGAAATCAAGAAAAAAATTAATTTACAATTGCAACTAAAAGAATCAAATATCTTGGAATAAATTTAACTAAAATTTTAAAAGATTTATATGCAGAAAGCTACAAAACGCTGTTAAAGGAAATCAAAGAATACCTGCTCATGGATGGGATAACTAAACACCATTACGATGTCCATCCTACCCAAACTTATCTCCTGATTGAATGCAATTCCAATAAAAATCAACACAGCATTTTTTAATGAATTGGAAAATTTATGAAATTTATTTGGAAGGGCAATAGACCCCAAATAGCCAAGGAAATATTGAAAATGAAAAATGAAATTGGAGAAATCACACTACCTGACTTCAAAACATACTACAAAGCTACAGTGGTCAAAACTGCATGCTATTGGCACAAGGATAGAAATTCTGACCAATGGAACTGATTTGAGAGTTCAGATATATAGCCTTGAAAATACTGTTATCTGATTTTCAACAAGGTCACCAAGCCCACTCAACTGGGAGAGAATGGCCTCTTCAACAAATGGTTCTTGGAGAATTGGATATCCATATCCAAAAGAATGAGATTGGAACACTATCTAGCACCTTATACAAAAATCAACTCAAGATGGATCAAAGATCTAATATAATAATCAAGGTCATAAAGACTTTGGAAGATAATGTAGGGAAATATCTATAAGACCTTGTAATAGGAAATGGTTTCATGAACTTCACACCCAAAGCATGAGCAGCAAAAAATAAATAGATAAATGGGATTTCCTAGAAATTAAAAGCTTTTGCACCTCAAAGGAGTATGTCAAGAATGTGAAAAGACAGCCTACCCAATGGGAGAAAATATTTGACAACCATATAACTTATAGGAGCCTAATATCCAGTATATATAAAGAAATCTTATATCTCAAAAATAAAAGGACAAACAATTTAAAAAATGGGCAAGTGATTTGAACAGACACTTCTCCAAAGAAGAAAAACAAATGGCTAAACAGCACATGAAAAATGCTCAACATCACTAGCTATTAGGGAGACGGAAATCAAAACTACAACGAGATACCATCTTACACACATTAGACTGGTGGCCAATATGAAAACAGAGGACTACTAATGTTGGAGAAGATGTGGATGAAAGAGAACCCTCATCCACTGCTAGTGGGAATGTAGAATGGTCCAGCCATTGTGCATGATAGTTTGGTGGTTCCTCAAAAAACTAACTGTAGAGCTGTCATATGATCCAGAAATTCCACTGCTGTGTATGTACAAAGAAGAATTAAAAACAAGGACATGAACAGATATATGTACACAAATGTTCATAGTGGCATTATTCACTATTGTCAAAAGTTGAAATCAACCCAAATGCCCATCAAGAGGTGACTGGATAAACAAAATGTGGTATATGCATACAATGGAATATTACTCAGTTGTAAGAAAGAATACAGTACTAACACACTGGATAGCACAGATGAATCTTGAGGCCCTTATATTGAGTGAAGCAAGCAAGACAATGAAGAACAAATATTGCATGACATGTCTGATATGATTTAAGCAAATAGAGCAGACTCAGAGAGCTAAAGAATGAAAGATAGGTTTACAGAAAATAGAAAGAGAGGAAGTTGTGAGCCAATAAACATACAGGCAAATTTTATGATAAGGTGGAAGTGAATAGTTTTGCAGTGAAGGGATATGACAGGGCTGTCCTGATACAATTGGGTTTGGTGGTGCAAGTTTAACAAGGGGCTAGGGTGGGAGGGTATGCTGGATGGCCTATGGAACTGGGGGTAGTGTTGGGGGAGGGAGCAGGTGAATACTGGGGATTGGTGGGTATGTGGTTGAAACTACAACATTGGAAAAGCACTTTTGGAAATATGACAAGGAATGGTTATTTGTTAAATGTGTTGGATGGGAAAGCATTCAGGACAGGGCACACCTGGGGCAATCCTCTAGTGAATGTGTGAGCTGTCATTTTGTCATATTGTGTTGTGTCAGTGGGTGAAGACCCACACATTGAGTGGGAAGGAGTTTGACTCCCATCTTGTGGAGGCCCGATATGTTCTCAAACAGAGGGGTGGGTGTCTCTTGAGAGCATGGATGGTTTCTAATAGGGGAGGACAAATAAGTGTGTCAAACCCTCAGTGTTTTTATAAGCAACTATGAATGTTGTCCTTCAAGGAGTGAAGCCTTGTGGTTGCCGGGGTCCCAAGGGGAGGAGGAGGGAGGAATAGAACAGATGGAAGAGGGGATATTTAGGGGGCATTGGAAGTGTTCTGCATAATCTTCCCATGTTGGGTACAGGCCATGTTAAATTTCAGCAAAAAATTATAAAAGTCTATTATCTAAAATGTAAACCATAGTGTAAACCATTGACCATGGTTAGCAGCTATGTTTCCATTTTTGTACATCAGTTGTAACAAATGTACCATCCACACACTAAAAAGTTATTAATACTAGAAGCAGGAAAAGTGGGAGGGTGTTGGGTATATGGGAGTCTTCTATATTCTACATGTGACTTTACTGTGACCTAAACTTCTTTGAAGACAAAACAAAAATAAAGTAAGATGCTAGGCAAAAAATGGGGAAAAAAAAAGTCACTGTACATAAAGGAAAACAGATATTACAGTGATGAAAGGCAAAATGTCAAAACATTTTTTAAATATTTTTATTATTTTTTAATACCTCAATTTTTAATTTAATCAAGTTTTAGTTTCTCTAAATTATTATGTATTTCTTGCTTTTAATCTTGTCATTATTATTTCATTTTCCTATTAAATGTATTTGGCAATATTCTTTGCTTTATATTTGAAGATGTTTTTGACCATGAAAGGGTTACAACTGTAGCAGGGGAGGATCAGTGGTGTGGGAATGCAGTGATGGGGGATATATGGGAGGAACCTGGGCATACACATAAAGTATATAAATGTGTTCAAATGTTCATGGGGCATTATCACAGTGAGTAAAGATTCAAAAAATAATGGAAAGAGTATTGAATTCCCATCCTGAGGAGCTCTGCCACATTCTCTAACAGAACAGCACCAATCCCCTAAGTACAGTGGCAATGACTAATGAAGAAGGATGGTCCATTGATGGGCCCTTGATATTAATGACTATGCTTTTGAGCCTTTGCTCTTGAAATTGCAACTTAGACTAATGTTGTATGGTGCCTAAGAGTTACCTCCTGAGAACTTCCATGTTGCTTAAATGTGGCCTCTCTCCAAGCAAAACTCAGCATATAAATGCATTACCTTTCCTGAAGCATAAGAGTGAAGCCCAAGGATAAACCTCCCCATCACTGAGGAATTACCAAGCACCAACTAGCAATACAACTGGAAAAAGACTTTGAATAAAAGGGGGAAAAGGTAAAGACAAATGGATTTATATGGCTAAGAGTCTTCAAAATGTGTCAGGAGGTTATCCCAGAGGTAATGCTTATGCACATCTCAGTAGGATTGCATTGGTTACCAAAGTAGATACTGCCCCATATAGTGGGGCTCCTTATGGCTCTGGAGACACCCAGTTCCCATGGTCATGGCAGATAGCTCTGGAGTTTGGTGCCTTGCCAGTGGGCTCTACTTTGGTGTTTGTGTCCCCAAGTGTGTCAGAATTGGAGTAAGTTGTGACTTCTTTACAAATTCCTGTTCTGTCTTTCTATTTGAACCTATAGTTGGTGGTGGAGTTGGTAGGTGTATGCCCAAAAGACTTGAACCTTTAGGCTGTCCATGTGCCAGCTGGGCTCTGAGCCTCAGGCAATTTCCAATACCTACTCTCAAGTTCATTGGACTTACCCAGGACAAATAACAAGGAGTTGAGGATTGACAACTTCCATACCAAAGAACCAAGAGAGTCTACAACTGCAAACAAGAGAGTCCCTTCCAGCAGCCATATGGGATGAAACTCCCTCTCAATTAGAGATACTCAATTAGAGTATCCTCAGGTTGTGGAAGAAAATATGGGCTAGAGCGGGCTTACTGGTATTCTACTATAGACTTATTGTGATTCTAGCAATGGAAAAAATTATATCATTGATGTGGTGACATTCACCACTGGGGGTGATGAGGGCAAGGAGAGGGAGGGAGAGATATAAAATGGGGGCATTTTTAGTACTTGGAATTGTCCTGAATGATTTTGCAATGACAGATACAGGTCATTATGTATCCTGCTATAGCCTACGGAATTGAATGGGAGAGAGTGTTAACTACAATATAAACTATAATCCATCCTTAGTGGCAATGGCCCAAAATGTGTTCATCAATTGCAATGAATGTACCACACCAAAGAAAGAAATTGTTAATGGAGGGAAAAGGGGGAGTTGTGGGGAGTGGGACATATTGATCTTCCTTATATTTTTTTACAGTTTATGTAACATTTTTTGTAATCTAAATATCTTTTAGAAAAAATTAAAAAAATATTTAAAAAAAGATATGGCCTATAGCTTGTAGTAATGTTTTGATGATATTCTTTCATAATTTGTAGCAAATATTTCACAACAATGCAAGGTGTTGATGGTGGGTTGATGTATGGAACCCTTATATGATATAATGCATGTTTGTTTTGTAAGTTCACAACTTTTACTATACCCTTATAGTTTATGTATTTTCATGTATGAATGACATACTTCAATAAAATCTTAAAAATCTAGTTAGACATTGAACTGGGCCATCAGTATTGGAAATCTAAAAATGTTTAAGTTTTTAAATATTTTACTATGGATAAATTGTACTATGGGAGGAAAACAAGAAAATTTTGGATGTTTCCCATATTGCAGAAATTTATCAACCTGTTCAGACCACTTGCCTATGTGCCAGACAGTGTTCTGGCATAAATCAATTCTGTTTGTAGAAGGTGACACCATGACATGTGCCTTATTACCACTTCTAGATTTACCTCTTCCAAGAATAGAAGCAATTTTTTAACAATTTCCTAAATCCTTAAATTCAACATTGTAGGCACAGAATGTATTCAAATTTAAGATGTTCACAAACAAATAAGCAGTAGCACGGCTATGTTCTAAAAAATACTGCCTAGATATTATTTCCTGTATAATCAAATGCTCACTAGCCACAGGTTTATTGGATTGCATTAGCTGACATTAAATGCATTTGTGTATGTGTGCCACAAG
>JAQZBX010083495.1:0-13378 GCA_029593785.1 Cabassous unicinctus
CACCTCGGCTCCTGGTTTTCGGAGCTTTCGGAGCATCTCGTCTTGTCTCTCTCCTTTTACGTCATCATCTTGCCGCATGGCTCCCGGGGCCTGGAGGCTCACCAGCACACAGAGCCTGGCAGCCCATGCGCCTTCTCTATATATTTTTTTATTTTACCGGGAGGTCCCGGGGAACGAACCCAGGTCCCTCCATATGGCAGATGGACACCCAACCATTTGAGCCACATCCACCCCCCGTCTTCTCACTTTTGAAATAAAGTATTTTTTTTACCATCATGCTACCTCCTCTATTTTTAAAATATTTTGTTGACACTTTCATTAAGTAGGGAACTAAATATTGTTTTGCAGTTTCCCATGATTCTATTTATCAAAATGTTAAAACCTGACAACTTTTGACAGTTTTCTTCTAAAAATTGAACCATAAATATCTTCTTGATCTCTAATTCTCACTGGGATTTCACAGAGGGCCTTGGAAAATCAGAAAGTATTTTTTTCTTTCTCCTTCTAAAAACAGAAGTGATAATTTAGTTTTATTTGATATGTTATCAGTTGCATAGGAATGGTTATCAAATTAAAAAGCATTTTGCAACATTCTGTTGATTAAATTATGGGATAAAATGTTATTAATATAAACATTTCAGAAATTATATAAAGTTCTTAGAGACTTGTCAATATCCTCACTGTCCATGAGTTCTCCAAGTACTGATAAGTCTAATATTAAACAATAGTATTATTGGTCATAAATTCAGTTGTTCTTAAAATAATATTTTGTGACCTGTCATCTGATTGTTCACTTTTGTAAAACAGCAATAAGTTAACCATGGACATTTTATGTATTTTGTGTTTTACAGAGAGTTTTTATTCTGATGCTTCTCTGAAAACACTTGCAATCAGCTACAGGTCAGTGTGCTTCATCTTCAACAAAAAGGGCTGTCTCAGAGACCTATGGGAAGGACTATGTCAAGTTATCTGAGGCACCAGCTTCTAATGATGTTCCTTAAATAACTTTGAGAGCAAACCACCTTACTGAGTCAAGATCTCCAGAAGTTTGGTGAAGAAGCTGATAGGTTCTTGAGATTGATAACAGAAGATCTAATGTAACCCAGATTAATTACTTAGGGCTAAATGAACTGATAAAGAATGATCAGTTTTCTTTGGATTATTGCTAATATTTTACTGTTCTATTTTCTAGATACAAGGGATCCCTTACTGAATTAAGCTGTCTATAATTCATAAAACATTCATCTTTATCTCCTTGCCTGACCCCTCCATAATTTGAAAACTCTTACTGAATATTCTTAAATTTATGGTACTATAACTTTTTTTTTTAAAGATTTATTTATTTATTTATTTATCACCCCCTTGCTGCTTGTGTTTGCTGTGTCCATTTACTGTGTGTTTTTTCTGTGTCTGCTTATCTCCCCCTTGCTGTGAGGTCTTGCTGCATCAGCCCACCGCGCCGCGCGGGCCGGCCTGCCCTCACAAGGAGGCCCCGGGAAGTGAACCCGGGGCCTCCCATATGGTAAATGGGGGCTCTATCGATTGAGTCACACCCGCTTCCCTATAATTATTTTTATAGGTTCAATCATGATCTATTCTCCTCATTAACAGGAAATAATTGGAGTATATGGTTATATAGCAAAGTCTTAGGGTTGTTAATTCAAGAACACAGAGGGAACTCCAAATATATTGCATATTAGAGCCTCGACCTTAATGCAGTTGTCTGTTCTTACCAAAACTGTGTAAAGCTCCAGCAGAAACTGCCAAATTAATTAAAGCCTCAGCAAACTTAACTCTAAGCAGACCTAACATTTTTCCTCCAGAAAACTGACTTCTTATGAGATCCTTCTACTTCACCTCTTAACCTTCATCTAAAATGCTACAATGTTCTTAACCTTGCTACTCTGCTACCTGTATCCAATGAGGGGACACCCCATGACTGTAAACTGGTAGCCTGAAAATAAATGACTCCATACAAATTTTTATGATCAACCCAAATGTCATTATATTTGTTACTGTTTCTTATGCTAGAAATTTTAATGGAACATTCCAAACAGTCTATACCACATACTGATTAAGATACTGATTAAGTATACCACATAATGATTTTTCCTGCCAAAAAGGATGAACTCTGTGCTCCTACCCAACCCTGCTTTCTATCAGAAGAACATTCTGTAAACATCTATAGCAGGGGTTCTTAATTTTTTTTGTTCCACAGACCCCTTTGCCAGTCAGGTGAAAACCACAGACCCCTTCTCAGAATGTAGCAGCAGATAGTTTTATGACACACTCAACATCGGCATGTCTTTAAATTAAAATTTTCAATTCAAACCCATGGACCCCCTGAAATCTTTCCCCTGAAATCATCACAGACCCCTGGTTAAGAATCCCTGATCTATAGTGATTTTCAGCATGCTACAGAAGCAAAGAGGGTTCCTCACTTCTGTTATACCAGTTGAAAATTGTGTACAAGTAAATTATCTCCTTTCTGCCATTTTACTCCCATCTACTGTTACCATCATTAAGATAAAGGCTCACACAAAGAGGACTGAGCCTGAAGATATTTTAAAAATGCACTTGCATATTTTCATGCAAAAAACAGCCACTAGTAAAACAGCTGTAAGTATAAACTTAAATTAATACTATCTAAATTAGCCAAAGAACCTGGCCTTTCCTGGCCCAAAATTTTACCTTTGGCCCTCTGTTTATTCATAGAATTCCTTTTAGGAAACACAAATTCTTCCCATTTGAAATTGTTTCTAGCAGACCTATCTCTGGGAATAAATTGAGAACTGATCACTTATTGTCACACCATGATATGACCTAATTTGCAAATTCTTAATGCATTATGCAAAAGATTATCTTCAACAAGTAAAGGACACCTTTCCTGTCCCACATGACAGACACTCCATTAATCATAATCTGTCACCAGGATAATGGGTCTACTGGAAATGGACAGACAAAAGACAGCCCTAGATCCTCTTTAAAAGGAACCCTGCCAAGTACTCGTAACTTCTGATAATGCAACTTACTTACAGAGCGTCAAGCCTTGGGTCCACAATACTCAACTGAAAAAGTTCTTTCAGACTCCTGGACTAATTATGGGGACTTAAGAAGCAAACTAGCCAGGAAGAAAAGTAAACAATGTCACAAAGATACTACTTATTCCCAAGTGGAGAAATCAAGTACTAACATAAACAAGTCCTCACAAAGACTCTACCTTACTAACACTTTAGAATGCATAAAATCTTGATATTTCCCTATGCTTTGTTTGTCCTTGCACTGGCCTGGAAAGACAATGTCATTGTCGGCTTCTCCAAGGACATTTCAAAGGAAGGTAAACTTACAGACTGTTGGAATCATCACCATAAAACCTGATCTATGCACACTGTAAAGGACCCCATTTCTCTACCCATAACAAATTTCTTTCTTATCTAAAATGCTTCCACCTCCTTGGATGAAACTGCAACATTTGTTTCATATCATATATGAATACTAGAGCCAAGGTCCTCTTTACTCTGCTTTAACCTTTCTTGGACCTGTAATCTTGTAACCAAAAATTAAGAATTAACAAAAAATTTATGATTACTGAATATTATATAGATGTTTTTTCCTTATTTTTTTCAGTATATTATAGAATAGCCTAAAGCTAATACCTGAAATTACTGAAACTGGCTAGGTCCACTTCACCCTTCTTTATGGTTATTCCAAAATTGGTCTCACCCATGTGTATACTTACTATCATGGTATTTATTCTAGACTAACCTTACATTTGTTTATGGTTATTTGAAAACTAGGTTTGTGTATATTTACTATTGTGATTGTAACCACCCCACCCTCCCCTGCTTAAATCCATAAACACGCTAAACTCCTCAAAATCAAGAAGGCAGATTTCTGGGCCCTTGCTAGACCAATGATCTCTTTTCTAGCCTAGCAAATAAACATTCTCACTTGGAACCCCAGTATCTCAGGAATTGGTCTTTAAAGTGTATTGGAAGGAAAGACCTTGCTTTTGCTCAGTATCAACCACACTATAGACACAACTGTTGAGAGAATTATAAAGATATCATAGAAGAGTTTGGAAAACTTACTATAATAGTCCACATGCCTCCACGAGCTACAAGTTACCTTAACAATGCATGTCCACTTTCAGGTTTAAGGTACTGGATCTGCAAAAGATTCACAACACAAATAAATTTTGGTCAGCTCTTCATTTGCACTCTGAATACCACAGACCCTTGGATACTGTATTAGTCAGGGTTCTCTCGGGAAACAGAATCAACAGGAGATATCTGTCAATAATATGAGATTCTATAAGAGTCTCTCACGTGACCGTGGGGATGCACAAGTCCAGGTTCCACAGGCAGGCTGCAAACCAGGGGCTCCGATGAAAGTCCAATGAAAAGTCCTTGATTAGTTTCTGGGAGAAGTTGGCTGTCCATCGATGAGCTGGGAAATTCTCTCTGAATGTTGAAATCACTTCCCCTTTTAAGGCATTCAACTGATTGGATAAAAGTGTCACCCACTGCTGATGCACTCTCCCTGATTGATGCAGATGTAATCAGCCATCCACGCAGTAAACTCACTGGTGATTGAAGTCCATAAATGCTCTTGTATTACAATTAGCCCAGTGCTTGCTGGATCAAACACCTGGACACAATTACCTGGCTGAGTTGACACATTAGCCTAACCATCACAGTCCACCCTTTGTCAACTCGGCAGTCATACACATTACCCTAAACCATACTTAGTCTCTAAGTAAAAATAGTAACAGACAAGTATATTTCCGCCTAACAATGTTCAACTCCCCTGCATACAACCGGAAACGCATTAATTCCCCACAGAATAGGGTGCAAGTCCTTGGGTAATACTCACTCTTAAACTTGACATCCTTAAATATTAAGACATGGAATCAATACAACTTTTCATATGATAGTGGAAAAGGTTGGGGAAGAAAACTAGAAATTCATTTTGTGTAATATACAATCACACTCATAACGAAACAAGGAAGAAGGGTTCATGACTATTACAGTCCTCGTTTCTATAACTGGTCACATGGTCGAAGTTCATATTTATCACTACCTTCTTCCACTACCCATTCCATGTTCCTGTTACCTTCAGCAAGCACTTCAGCTGGCTGTGGCTCTTTGCCTGGTGGGGTGACCCAAACTTTCATTCCCGAAGATTCTGGGCCATTGTTAGTCTTGTTTGAATTGATTTGTTGCAATTTTCCATTGACTTTAATCACAGGGAATAGCAGTACTAGGAGACACCCTAGAGGATCTCCTGCATTCCAGGCAAACTCTTCTTTACCCCCATTATGTAGATGTAGTCCTATTTCCCCTTGATAGTCAGGATCAATCACCCCAGTCAGTACAGTAATTCCCTTCTTTGTCTGTTGATTCACAGGTAAGAGGAGCCCAAAGTGGTCAGGTGGCAATCTTAACTTCCAGTTCAATGGAATCATTGTTATGTTCCCTGGTGGCAGCACTCCTCCTTTTGGGACTAGAACCTGTAGACCAGCAGAGCTTAAGGTTGCAGGGACAGGAAGCAAAAATTTTCCTGGTGGGTCACTAGGGGTAATAGTGAGTGGTGCCACTCCCATTTCCACCCCTTGATTCCTGGACCCATGAATCCTAGTTATGGGAGAAACAGCACCATAGAGAGGATGCTGATTCAGAGCATACACAGTCTCCTGGAGAACATTGCCCCAGCCCTGCAAGGTATTGCCACCTAGTTGGTGCCATAATTGAGTCTTCAAAAGGCCATTCCACCATTCTATTAATCCAGCTGCTTCAGGGTGATGGGGAACATGGTAAGACCAGTGAATTCCATGGGCATGTGCCCATTCCCGCACATCATTTGCTGTGAAATGGGTTCCCTGAACAGAAGCAATGCTGTGTGGAATGCCATGGCAGTAGATAAGACATTTGGTAAGTACACGGATGGTAGTTTTGGAAGAAGCATTGCATGCCAGAAATGCAAACCCATAACCAGAGTATGTGTCTATTCCAATTAAAACAAATCGCTGCCCCTTCTATGTTGGAAGTGGCCCAATGGAGTCAACCTGCCACCAGGTAGCAGGCTGGTCACCTCGAGGAATGGTGCCATATCGGGGGCTGAGTGTGGGTCTCTGCTGCTGGCAGATTGGGCATTCAGCAGTGGCTGTAGCCAAGTTAGCCTTGGTGAGGGGAAGTCCATGTTGCTGAGCCCATGCATAACCTCCATCCCTACCTCCATAGCCACTTTGTTCATGAGCCCATTGGGCAAGGACAGGAGTGGCTGGGGAAAGAGGCTGAACATTAGCCACAGAGCGGGTCATCTTATCCACTTGATTATTAAACTCTTCCTCTGCTGAAGTCACCCTCTGGTAAGCATTCACGTGGGACACAAATATGTTCATGTTTTTTGCCCACTTAGAAAGGTCTATCCACAAAGCTCTTCCCCAGACCTTCTTGTCACCAATTTTCCAATCATGTTCCTTCCAAGTCCCTGACCATCCAGCCAAACCATTGGCAACAGCCCATGAATCAGTGTACAAACACACCTCTGGCCATTTCTTCTTCCAAGCAAGATGAACAACTAGATGAACTGCTCGAAGCTCTGCCCACTGGGAGGATTTGCCCTCACTGCTATCCTTTAAGGATGTCCCAGAAAAGGGCTGCAGTGCCGCAGCTGTCCACTTTCGGGTGGTACCTGCATATCGTGCAGAACCATCTATAAACCATGCCCGAGTTTTCTCATCCTCAGTCAACTGATTGTAAGGGACTCCCCAAGAGGCCAAAGCTGTGGGCTGGGAAAGAGAAGGTAACATGGCAGGGGTGGTGATTGCCACCACATCCCCATTCAACTCTCCTATTTGGCCTGTGCAGAAAACAGATGGATCTTGGAGGAATTGTGAAATGCTTGATGGAAAAGGCCTAGATCACTTAGAAGAGACTGCTGATAGCAATATGGACGCTAAAGAGACTTTCTATGATGCCTTAGAAGTAAATAATGAAACTATTATTGGAAACTGGAGGAAAGGTGATCCGTGTTTTAAAGTTGCAAAGAACTTAGCAAGATTAATTCCTGGTGCTATATGGAAGACAGAATTTGAAAATGGCAAACCGGAGCATTTAGCTGAAGAACTTTCCAAGGTAAACTCGGAGAATGTGGCTTGGCTTCTCCTCGCAGCATATAGCAAAATACTAGATGAGCGAAATACACTAAGGACTGAACTTTTGGACACAAAGGAAACAGAAACTGATTCCGGAAATCAAGTTTCCATATGAAAGTGCCCCATTTGAAGACTTAGCTAAACCTGGAACTTGTAAATAAGAATTGAAGATGCAGTTATCTCGGAAAGACTTGTGGAAAGTCTTACTGCCTGATGGCTTGGACCCCTGCTTCCTGCATGCTAAACCAACCAAGTTTTTGAGAGAGCTGTATGAACAAAACCACTGTCAGCTTGGACAAAAGGGGACATGGAAAGAAAAGAGTGAAGGAGAAACAGCTTTAAGAAGAAACCCATGGAAGCTGAGATCTGGAATTAAGACATTGCCTTGGGCCAAAAGAGGAGTCCCACCCATACATACAGAGAGGGTGAGTTTGCCCCAGCAGTTGAAGAGGGTGGATGTTCCCACCCTATGTTCTGGAAGAGTTTTGTTCCCCCAGGGTGCAGAGAGGGTGGCGCACATTCCTCAAAGATTAGGGCGGTTAAGGTCAACACTCCATAGGTCTGAGAGGGGTGCTCCTGTCCCCCATGGATTAGAGAAGGCCAGTTGGTCAACCCATTGCTCTGAGAGGGTCGAACCTGTATGCCAAATATTAGGGGGAATGTTGTCTTCACCTTATTGTACTAGGGGGGCTAAGAATCTAACCCAAAGTTTGGGTAGAGTGTGGGAATCACCCCAACACTCTTGGAGGGTGAGGTCTGGAGCTTGGTCAACATCCAGATGCTTGATGTGGGTGGAACCAAGAAAATGGCCGTTGGGCAAGCCTGTGGAAAGGGTGGGTCCCCATGTGGCCCCAAGCAGAAGAAACCAGTCTTAAGAATGACTATCAGACTTTGAAATCAAATGGAGGATGCCCTGCAGGTTTACTGAACTGTAGAGGATCCAGGACTCATGTTTAACATCCCAATTTCTCCTTATGATAATGAAAATGTTTATCCTTTCTCTTTCCATTTGTGTATTGGAAGCAGTTAAATGGTTTTGGAAGTTTCAGAGGTCTACAGCAGATGGGATTTTCCCTGAAGAGAAACTGTATTTCTTTGAACTGATTATGATATGATTTTGTACTTGCATTGTTACTGATTTAAGGTTTTTTGAATATTGTAATGTATTTTTGGAATTCAGAGGGTGGAGTGTAGCTGTTGACCAGTTTGATGTAATTATGAATTCCAAAAAATAGATATTGGATTATGCTTGTAAACTGGTATGCTAATGTGGGCATGATTAAATTATGATTAGGGCATTAACTGGGCCAGGTCAGTAGGGCGTTGAGCCCCTTGGTGGGTGGGGAAATCAAATATAAAAGGCATGTCAAGAACAGAGTTGAAGCAGTTTTTTGATGTTGGAGTTTTGATGTTGGAGAGAAAGCCCCAGGATAGAGATGAGTCATTTGCCTGAGAGATCACAGCTGGCCTTGTGGAGAGAAGCAAAGCCTAGAAAGCCTCATAGTCTACAGCTGACCTTGTGGAGGAAACAGAGGCACTGAGCCCAGAGAGAAACGCAGCCCCAGGAAGTGAGGAACCCAAGAAGCCTGAACCCTGGCAAACGTCAGCAGCTGTCTTGCGCCAACACGTGGCAATGGACTTTGGTGAGGGAAGAAACTTATGTTTTATGGCCTGGTATCTGTGGACTTCTACCCCAAATAAATAACCTTTATAAAGACCAACCAATCTGTGCCATTTTGCATTAGCACCCCTTTGGCTGACTAATACAGATACTAAGGACAAATGATAGTATTCCTGGTAATGAATCCATAAACACCTTTACTGTATTTACATTGCTCTGACAGGCAATATCTTTATTGTGGAAATTTTATCAGATATTTGCCTGGGCAGTAAGTTACCTTAATAGCTTATAAATGTCTGGGCAACGCACACTTGACCTTCTCAGCCCCTTAGGAATTTATAATAAATCTGAAACTTTTCACTGGAGTACATCCCTCAATCTACAGTCTCACGCAAAACAGGATTTACCCAGGAAGTTAATGATTCTGGGTTTGCCTCTTTTGGCAGATTGCTGCTTACTTGGCTTGGGGTTAACAAATGAAAACAGGATTAGATATTTATCAATCACAATAGGAGAAATCACTGAATCTACTGCTAGAGCTATAGCTGCACAGCTAGTCATTAGATGTATTAAACTTGTTTTAGGCAATAGCATTGCCAAACTTGTTACTTATTAGCTGAAACAAGCATTTTTGCTATTGCCAACATCACTTTTTGTACCTGGATACACACTTCTGGGGAAGTTGAGACACAATTGCATGAAATAATTAAATAGATCA
This sequence comes from Cabassous unicinctus, assembly GCA_029593785.1. Taxonomy (NCBI): domain Eukaryota; kingdom Metazoa; phylum Chordata; class Mammalia; order Cingulata; family Chlamyphoridae; genus Cabassous; species Cabassous unicinctus. The sequence goes on from JAQZBX010083495.1 coordinate 9,499, forward strand.
TATGGTTTAAACAGGTAAAGCCTTTCTCAAAGACCTGATCTGATCACATTGATTTCAGTTGGGTCAAATCATGGGTCCTGGTCTTAGGAGTATTCCATGAGGTGGGCATTTGGGCCTTTTATCACTCATAGTACTCATAGTCTCCCTGGTGTACTGTTTTCTCTCAAGGATTTTCAATGTGTGTCCTCAGCCACTTGTGTCCCAGCAAATGATTTCTCTATGTCTGGGATGACATAAAAATGATGATCGTCGAAAAACTGACATCATGACCATCTGTGAGCCCAACATGAAAAAAAGCTGCAAATATTACCCCAAGACCTTAGACAGTAACTGAAAATAGGCTCAACACCTTAAATTTTTATCACAACTCTCAATGGCTGAGAGCCAGATCAAACTGGGGGAAACTGTCAAATAAATTAAGTAGGCCCTAGATGGAGTTGTTCATGATAAGCCCTACGTCAGCAAACTGAAGCTTAACTTAGTTCCTATTTCTTGTAAGTGCTCCTTTCCCCAGAATCTTAAACATAACAACCTGCCATAATTTGCCAGGTTATTTCCTCTCCTCCTTCTCCAGGAATCTTGATGTTTTGTTTGTTTATATGCAGAAATTTGTTCCCAGCTCCTATGGTTTGTTTAAATTCTCTTCCTCACTCAGTGTCCCATTTTCCTTACACTTTTCATTTCTGGGACTCTCCAGTCTAGCAGCAGTACAGTTCAACCCTCCCCCTACATTTTTCCCTGTGAGGCTTTTCTGCCAAAGGTTTCTTCCCTAGTAGGTTATCCTGCCTCTGAGAGTCAGACAGAGTCATTCCAGAAAGGTGGGACCCCCAGAAAAGTCCATTCTGCATTTAAGGAATTCCATCAACAGTAACTGGATTGAGTGAGTGCACCACTTGACCATAGCCATTCTGCTGCGATTTTACTTCCCACCCCCCTAAAATGGGGGCCCTTCTGTTTTCAGCATTTTTCAGGAGCTTCTTTTCAGCATTGGGTCTCTGTGGGCTTCTGTCTCTGTACCTGGATATGTGTGGGGTTTTAACTCATTGCTGTGAGTTCCTCTAAAATCTGTTTCCCCGGTGAGAGGGATCCAGGCTGCTTGCTCCCTCTGGAGAACTCCCAAGCTTTGCACAGGACCGATTGAGAGGGAACGGAAGAGGACCTGTAGGTCCTGGACGGAAGTTTCCTACCTGATATTTTTCTTTCTTCAATTCAGCGTTTGTGGAGTCCTTCTCCAGTCTCTACCATTCTCCAGAGTATCCGCGGAGATTTTTTCAGGGTATGGCTTCCGTCGCTCTGTTGATGACGTCACCTCTCTACCATTGAATTTTTTTTAAAGAGGTACTGGAGATTAAACCCAGGACCTCCTACATGGTAAGCAGGAGCTCAACCGCTTAAGCTACATCCACTCCCTCATTGATTTTTTTCTAACTTTATCTCAACTTCAAAAACTAAAATAATAGACAAAGGGGATCTTAACAGATTATGGAAGCATTAATCTAAAAAACTCTGTACATATTTATCTTATTTAATCCTAAAAACAAACTCAATTGTTTCTCCAGTGTTAAGAAAGATACATAAATGGCTCCCCCTTTTCCTGCGGGCTCCGGCCCTGCGTCCAGGCCGGCGGGGCAAGGAGGCGGGACACAGCGCTGCCACCACGGCTGTCGCCGCTCCTCTTGTTCCCGCCGCCGCCGCCGCTTCTTGGGCTGAGTCCTCCCGCAGCCCCGGCAGCGCCAGGTGCCTTCACTCTGCCTGGCCCCGTCCTCAGTCAGCCGCCCCCTTAGCTGTCCGGGGGTTCTTGTCCTGCCTCGGAGATGGCCACGCCCTCCTGCTGGAAGAAGGGTCGCAAGCTGAAGGAACAGCACCAGCTAATTCTGTCCAAGCTGCTGAGGGAGGAGGACAAGTACTGTGCTGACTGCGAGGGCAAAGGTATCGCTGATGTCGCTGCCCTTGGCTGGGGCCTCCTGCGGCCTTTGACCTTCCCTCTCTCCCCATCCCCGGCTTGCGGCCCAAGCGGACAGAGCGGGCTGTGTCCCGCGGTCCGACCTTGGCAGGAGGGAGGGCAGGCAGGCGGATGAGCGCTGGGCTTTTCAAATCTACTCTCACCTCCACGGGAGGCATCGGGGCGGTACCATCACTAGTTCCAGTCTCCCCGGCTAAGGGGCAGAGCCGGTGCCCCCGTCTAGATGCTTGGACTTTCTCTAAGCTCGGACTCTCAGTGGACTGTGGCCCAAGCCAGGCTGGACGCGGAAGACGCCGGGGTTAAAGGGTTGCTCTCTTCCCGTCTCTGCTCACTGGTAGCTCCGTGAGTGGGGCCGCCCTTAGATCTAGTACCCTGCCTAGGCCCTGGCCTGTGACCCTGTACTTCCTCTCCTCTGGATACTCGAATACTTGGTTTTCCAGGGGGAGCCCTACCGCCTGCCCACCTGTCAGCTTCCTGAAAGAGGATGGTGGTCTTTTTTGGTAGGTTGGAGTGTTATTGAATAAAATAATTGGTGTGGGGGCATTGTTAGTAGTAGTAGTAGTATTGTTTTTATGTTTGTATATTAGCCAGAATGAAAAGGAATTCCATTACTTGGGTCTCTTGGACAGGGGGCTTATGTTCCTGAAAATTTTCTTTCTGACCAGCTAGATGGAAGGAGAATATGTGGACACTGGGTTGTGTGCTTCATAATTTTTAAAGGTTCATTTTATAGGTCCAGAGGTGGAACAGACCTAATTTTAGTTTGCTCAGCCACAGCCTTTGAAATAACCTATTTTTAGCCTGTAAAAAATAAAAAAGAAAGTTACATAAATGATTAGAGTTTGGTTAAATGTCATGACCAACGTCTCCTTCTTAATGAAGAAACTGAAGCAAAAATGTTTAATCATATTCATATCTCATAAAACTAAACCTATATATTTTTTTTTTACCTTTAGCATTGCTATAGTACCTTCTTTGTCAATTCTACAAAAATATTACAATAGCACTGGTAACTATAGTCTGTAAATTATATCAGTTGTATTTTCCTATTTATCACCAAATTCTTAACAACTTGTAGTTGAAAAATATTCTTGTGTTTATAGTATTAACCACAATCCTCTTCTACCACCAAAATCAGTATGTTATACAACCTCTAGATTATCATTATGCTGTCTTTCAATTAACGCTAACATCCCTAGACTATGTCTTTCAACTACAATCCCAGGTTATAAACAGTGTGTGTAATAGTCATTATAATGTGCTATTATCAACTCTATCCATTATGACATATTTACAATTGTCCTTATTAAACATTCTACATACATTCTATATCATCTCCACCTTCTTAACCAGCATTCTGTCTCCTACTAACCTATACTCTATAGTGTAATTCCATAAGCTCAACATAATATCCTCAAGGTTAATCCTTGTTATTACATGAATCCTGATTCCATTTCTTCTTACACCTGAATAGTATTCCATAGTATGTATATACCATATTTTGTTTATTCAATGATTGGTTGATTGGCATTTAAACTGTTTCCATCTTTTAGCAATTGTCAGTAATGCCACTATGAGCATAGGTGTGCAAATATCTGTTGGCATCTTTGCTTTCAGTCATTCTGTATATATTCCTAGTAGTAGGATTGCTGGATCATAGGGCAGTTATATATTTAGCTTCCTGAGAGACCATCAAAGCATCCACTGCATAGGCAACACCATTTACATTCCCAGCAGTGAAGGAGTGTTCATATTTCTCCACATCCTCTCCAGCACCCATAGTTTTCTGTTTTTTTTAAAAATTGTCATTCTCTAAGGCATGAGACATTATCTCATTGTAGTTTTGATTGGCATTACTCTAATAGCTAGTAATGCTGAGCATCTTTTCATGAGCTATTTTGGCCATTTGTATTTCCT
>JAQZBX010083496.1:0-13371 GCA_029593785.1 Cabassous unicinctus
TCCTACAGGAATGATGAGAAGACAGCTGCTGATTACAAGATCCTAGGTGGTTCAGTCCTCCACCTCGTGTTGGCCTTGAGAGGAGGAGTTGGCCATAGGCAATGATGGACCCTCCCTCCATTTTACCTCTTTACCCTGTCACTTATAATGAAGCATCATATATCCTCTCACTTTCTGGGACTCCAGAGCCACTTCCCCCTCCCCTGGATGCCCAGTCTTGTGTGTCTACTGGTGGGAGACTCTGAGGACCCCAGGATGCAGTGTTCCTGGCCCAAAGGGCCCTTGCTGGGTATTGGGTTTTAGTTTGCAGTCCTTTGTGCTCCCCTCTTGTGGTTATGTCCCTGGTTGTCAATAAAACATTTACTGGCCTTCTGGAATCTTTCTTTTCCACAAATGTGACTGAAATCAAAATGGATCCAGTGCTGAGCAAAATAAGCCAGACACAAAAAGACAGATATTGTATGATCTTGCTTAGAGGAAATACTAAAAGAACCAAATTTCATAGAGACAGATGGTAGTTTATAGGTTACCAGGGGTGGGGTGAGGGTAGAGGGCAGGAAGAGGGAATTAGAGCTTAATGGGTGAGTAGTTTCTGTTTGAGAAGAGGAAAAAAGATGGGTAATAGATGTGGGTGATAACACAATATTGTGAATATAATAACTGCTGAATTGTACACTTGAATGTGGTTAAAATGGGAAATGTGTTCTATATTGGTTACTGCAATATAAAGTAGAGGGGGGAAAAATGCCAAACTGGATCAGGGTGGGCCCTAATCCAACATGACCAGTATCTTCATAAGAAGGGGGGGAATTGGACGTAGTAGAAGAGAGAAAATCCTGCCCTGTGATGGGGCAGAGGTTGAGTTATGCCTGGACTGCTGGTAAGCCATTGCCAGAACCCTACAGATTTCAGAGGCAGCATGACCCTGCTAACACCTTGAACTCCAGAATTAGGAGGCTAAAAGCAAATTTCTGTTATATTAAGCAAAAAAAGGGGGAGGGAGGGGTGGGATGGCCCTCTTAGAGGGGTTAGTGGACTCTAGAAAGGCTTACACCTGGTAGTGTGCCAGAGTCCAGTCTTACTGGCTTACAAGGACCAACTATTGGCATCACTTCCTAACTAGTTAAGTGACTTCGTGTTGATAGCCAGAAATTTTTCGTGGTGGGAGTATTTACAGAAATTGGCAAACTTCCTCCAAATTGGTTTTAAACATCGACCAGCATAGTACTGATGTAGATGGTAGAAAACAGGAGAGTAAATTCTCTCCCATTGTAGTTCTAATCTTCTAGGCCTGGTTGGAGAAAGGCCTCAAATGTGCAAACACCACATTGTTTATGGCTGGGATGTTGCTGAGGGCTTTGGGTTCGATATGTGTGGAGAGACTGATATGGATGAGGAGTGACAAGCTATGATGGGTCACTTTGGTCTCAATTGGAAAGATAAAATGAAAAGCGGGTGCAGGGAAGGGTGTCCCTTCTTTGGGTTCTCTAGTAGAATCTGCCAAGGCTGGGTGGAGTGGAGAAATGAGGGAAGAAGATCCCTATGCCCAGTGCCTTGGACAGGACTACTGTACTGTGGTTTCCCAGCAGTCGCAGTGGTACTTGCTGCAGTCCTTTCCGGCCTCCAGCATCAGATGGCGCTCTGGCGCGAAATCCAGCCTGACCACACCGGCTGGGCATGCTGGCGCTCTATGGCCGTTTCTCTATGCCCAGGCGGGGTGGCCTCCTAGCCACCGAGCGTTGCCGGGCACTCTATGGCCCTGGAGAAAGCTCCACGTCAGTGTGCGCTGCCTGCGGGCGCCGGTCATGGCACAGCTCCCGAAGCTCGCAGTCTTTGATCTGGGTGAGGGGGTGAGGGACGGGCTAGGGAGATTTTCGTAGGGCGTTCCTCTTCCCCAAACCCCAGTTGCAGCCCTCCCGAGAACGAGAACCTTATCCCTCCTTCCTCTCGCAGATTATACACTCTGGCCTTTCTGGGTCGACACGCACGTAGACCCTCCGTTCCACAGGAGCAGGTGATGCAGGGCTAGGGAGGACAGGGCCAGGTGGGGCGGGCCAGAGCTGAGCGCACTCTCGCCCTCTGCAGTGATGGAACTGTACGAGATAGCCGGGGCCAGACCGTGCGACTATATCCAGATGTGCCCGAAATCATGCTACGACTGCAGGGCCATGGGGTACCCGTCGCAGCCGCTTCCCGGTAAGAAGAATGATTGACAAAAACTCGGTCTAATGCTGAGGAATGCATGCATGGAGAGACTTCTCATGTAATGCTTTGGCTACAAAAATTTAAGATGTGCAAAACTGCAATTCTTTGCCTATTTTTCCCCCCAATTGTACCCTCTCCAGTGCCTCCTATTTATTAAACACTGGCTCAACGCCTGCTGTCAGACAAAAAAGATATGGCGTTGAATTAAGGGCTGGGGATGCCTACCCACCCGGGAAAAGAGCAAGTTGATTTCCCTCCAGTTCAGGGGCTCTTAACAAGGGGTTTGTGAGCTTGAATTGAAATTCAAAAAAACATTTTTCTTGTGGGGATGTGTTGGTGCAGGTGTGATATATTTATTAACTAATACACAATATAGTGTGGACTTAGGGGTCACCTGACTGGCAATGGGGTCCGTGGAACAAAAAAAGTTAAGAACCCCTGCTCTAGTTATATTTAACTTCACTTGCGGTTCTAGCTTCACTCTCCTGATCCCATCTATTGCACCTTTTGCAGAACTGGTGAGATTGAAGGGGCCAACCAGCTACTGGAGCTCTTTGACCTTGTCAGATACTTTGTTTATCGGGAAATCTATCCAGGCAGCAAGGTCACACACTTTGAGAGGTATGTAAAAATAAGGGTAGGAGCAAGAAGAGAGAATGATAATAACAGCGTTACTGGGGGAGCTGAGAGGCCAGCTTGATTATTCCCTATTCTATCTGGCACAGGTTGCAGAAAAAGACTGCAGTTTCTTTCTCCCAGATGATCTTCTTTGATGATGAGAAGCGGAATATTATGGACATCAGCAAACTGGGTACTGAGTCCTGAGGACAGCCATTTGGGGAATGAGGAGAAAGGGTTGCTAGGAGGAGTTAAGTAGAAATGTTCAGAATGGATAGTGTGCATGACAGGTAAGCATATTATGGGTAGCCCCGAAGGTCTGGTAAAATGTGACTTTTTTTCCTTTTAGGTGTTACTTGCATTCACGTCCAGAATGGAATGACTCTTCAAACCCTAACTCAAGGGTTAGAGATATTTGCAAAGGCTCAAGATGGGCTCTGAGGTCCAGCCCTATGAATAAGACTCATTTGAGGCATAAAACTGAAAAGAATGGAAGGCATTTTCAGGTGTACTTTATTAAAGTATTTAATTTTTAAATTATTAAAGTGTATTTGTGTATCAAAAGAGATCTTATCCACAGTGTGGGTTGTTTCTATTTATGTAACAAGTAAAGTGGGGTTGGCTGTTCTGAAGGGTCAAGACCAGGGTGTGAGGCATTAGACTGCATCGGGTTGTGCCCTATAAAGTTTTGAGAAGCACAAAACTTCCATTCCCTTGTGCAAAATTGCAAGTCTTTACCATCCCCACCCCTCTTTCCTGAGCCCTGCCCTGGTAAAGGGCACCCAGAAATTTCCACCGACCCCATGTAGCAGGGTGCCATTACCCCGAACATTTCTTTCCAACGAACAAATCCTCTGTTTTAGGGTGGGCAGGCGGCCTTTTTGTCGCGTGGAAAGTGAAGCGGTCACTTTAAAAGGACCCCATCGATTTGAGACGGGTCACGTGGTGGAAGTGGCCTTGTTTGCGCCTGTTGATGACGTCGCCGGGATACCCTAGGCTGGGATTGGCCAAGGCTGGTCTCTGAGTGTTGAGGCTTCGCTCTCCCAGGAGCAAGGCGAAAGTGTGGAGGACGCGGTGGGGTGGAAGCAGGAGAGGCTAGGATCGCGATGAGTGGTTTCGGCAGACTCTTCGGGAAGGGTGAGCCCGGGCGAGGCTGGCCTGCCGGGAGGGGTTGGCCGGAGGTGGGAAACGGGAGAGGGAGTCCGCGGCAGACTCGGCCTCATGGGCGGCGGGGAGCGGGCTCCAGAACCCAAACAGCGGCCCCGGGCAGGGGAAGATTCCGAGGAGACCCGCGGTCCGGAAAATCCCGACCGGTGACGGAGTAAGGCGTACCTCCGGTGCCAGGGAGTCCCGCCCTGTCAGGGAGCCTTGCTGTCGTCTGCCTGCATTCCCCTGCTGCCTAAGGAAAGAGCGCGGGGTCGCGCAGGGGACTGTAACTGGCTCCCAATACAGGCTTGGGCGACGGGTTTCTGGCTGTCTTCATCCAATCCTTTCCAAAACACTGATGTCTACCCAAAGGCCAGTTACTGTGCTGGGCATAGAGGAGTCTGAGGTGACTGAAAAAGACTTTCCTGAAGCTCAGATCTGATGAGGAAGGCAGGCATTTACTGTGTAGTCTAGCAACCCCATGATGGAGATGTTCCTATAAAACCAGGTGAGTGCAAAAGTAGGCCTTGAGGATCGTGGTCCAGAAAGCTTCCCAGAATGCTAGGCCTTTGTCAGATAAAGAATTGAGGTATTTCAAGAAGAGGTAACAGTGTGTCCAAAACAAAGAGGCAGGTTAAGAGTATGGTCTGTTCAGGGAAAAGAGGACACCTGGCGGCGGCGGCTGCTGCTCCTGCTTCTGCTGCTGCTGCTGCTGCTGCTGCTACTGCTGTATGTATGTGTGTGTGAGATATGAAGAGAAAAGTAGAGGGAAGTGTGGATAGAGAGGCAAACAAAGGGCAGATACAAAGGACCTTGTACGTCTCACTAAAAGGTTTTGGATTTTATCCGGTAGGCAATGGAGAGTATGGAAGGATTTTAAGCAGGCAAGGGAGATCAGATTTTTATTTTTGACAAAATACTGTTAGAAGTATAGAAAATGAAGGGGAAATTTGAGATCAGATTTTTTTTTTTCTCTAGTCCTTTGTACTTCATTCAGTTTGATCCTGTGGAGTCAGGACCTTGGGCATCTCCTAGGACAGCAAGTGGAACAATGATCATAAAAAGTGACTGGAAATGACTTGAAAGGCAGCTGGGAATAGCGAAAAGAATACTTGCTTTGGAAGTCATACTGCCACATTTCAATTCCTGCTCAGTCTTAGTTGTGATTTTGGATGAAAAATTTTTAAAACATCTTTGAGCCTGTCTTCACATTTGTAAAGTGAAGATAATGCATTCATTGTAGAGAATCATCTAGGAATTAGCAGTAACAGGGACATGCCTAGCGCGGGGCCTAGCACATACTACACACTCTCTGCTTGGGGGCTCATACCTTTCCTTCACACAATATGGGCCTGCTCCATTGGACTCTTCAGGGAAGAAGGAGAGGGGGCCAACCCCTGAAGAGGCAATACAAAAACTGAAGGAGATGGAGGAGATACTGATCAAGAAACAGGAGTTTCTGGAGCAGAAGATTCAACAGGAACTACAGACAGCCAAGAAACATGGGACCAAGAATAAGAGAGGTAATGGGGGAAAGGAGCAGATCGGGAGGGTCCAAGAGGGAAGCAGGGGCTTCTGACTCAGATGTTCAGGATGTGGGCTGGGTCAGCCGCCCTGCAGGCTTTGCGGAGGAAGAAAAGATTGGAACAGCAGTTGGCCCAAACCGATGGGACATTATCCACCCTGGAGTGCCAGCGTGAAGCCATTGAGAATGCTACCACCAATGCAGAAGTGCTTCGGACCATGGAGCTTGCCACCCGAGGCATGAAGAAGGCCTACCAGGACATGTGGGTACAGGGGAGGGGAGGAGGGGGCACAGGCACGGGGGAGAGTGGCTTGGTATTACACCTTGATCCTTAAGGCCACTGAGAATGTGAATTTACAGTACAGATGTGTATGACGACGAGACCTCTGACTGCTTCCTTGCTCCCTGCAAGAAGATCCCTTTGCTGGCTAGAGCATTCTAGAGAGGAAAGACGATTTCTGGTTCTTAAAGATCCTCCAGGGAAAGGAGTGTAACATGTCCTCCCATGTGGCTTCTTGCCGTTTTTCAGCCCGGACTTGCCTCTTGACATTTTCCAGGGATCTCTTCTATCTGGTAGCCATGGGCTTAACCAGAGGCTAAGGCCACAAGGCAGGAGGGGCTTCCTTCATGTGATATGAGAATGTCAGGGCTCATTGCCTGATATCTTGGCTATATATCTTGTTCTTAGGGATATCAATAAGGTAGACGAACTGATGGCCGACATCACGGAACAACAAGAGGTGGCCCAGCAAATCTCAGATGCCATATCTCAGCCTGTGGGCTTTGGAGATGATGTGGACGAGGTGAATGGGGGCAAAGGGCCAAGGAATATTGGAGAAAGCTGTAGGACCAGCCAGTAAGAATGCCTAAGAGGCTCTTGGGGAAAATTTGGGAGGGAACTCCAAAAGTGGCATGTTTTTAGAGGCAGAAATTTCTTTTCTTCATGTTGAACAGTCTTGTCTTCCCATATCCAGGATGAACTGTTGGAAGAACTAGAGGAGTTGGAACAGGAGGAACTGGCCCGAGAGTTGTTAAATGTAGACAAGAAGGAAGAACCCCCAGTAGAACTGCCCAGTGTACCCTCTACACAACTGCCTGCAGGGCCAGGTACCCAGGGCTGTTCTGTTGTCTGGAGGACTTGAGAGGGTGGGAGAGATAAGGAGAAAGATTCCTCCACATCTATCCTGTCTCAAAGGAGTCAGGCAGCAAGGGCTGTACTACAGTTGTACAGGCTGTTGAATGCAAAGGGTGCCTGGCTGATGGGAGAATGGAGACTGAAATTTGACCTGTGCTCTACTCACCAAGCTGTGCACCTTGGTTTAGGGCTGTGAACGCTGGGAGAAAGAGGTGCTTTTTTTAAAACTTGCACAAAGGTACTGTGGGGATAGCATCACACCTTTTGGTTCTTTACTGGGGTGAGATTAGTCAGCAAGCTCTGAGTGTTATCGCACAGGAGGACTATAGATTAGTCAGCAAGCTCTGAGTGTTATCGCACAGGAGGACTATAAGTTGCTGAGGTCTTAACGCTTCTTCTTTATTTCTCTGGGTGTTTGTCCCCATAGCTCCCAAAGAGGATGAAGATGAAGAAGCACTAAAGCAGTTGACTGAGTGGGTGTCCTGATGAGTCTGGGCTTGTCTTCTTAATACCACCTTCGTTGGCCCCTTTTTCTTAAGTGCCAAGTGATGAGCTAAAGGAGCATAGCTTTTTTAGGAGGTCCTGCTGAGGGTGGTAATGTGACCTGCCTGTGAAAAAGGTCTGTTACCCTCCTAATCTTGGTTCAACTCTGAATGATCTTGGTGCGGGAGAAGCCCGTGGGCTCCCTTCCCTTTGACAGTAGTTACAGTGCCCTCGTTTCCAATAAAATTGGGCAGATGGAACCCTGGTGTCTATATTGCCTTGTCTATACCTGAATTATACCTCTGGGCCTTTCAAGCAACAAATAATGATGGGAACAATGAAAGAGGATTGGAAAGGAGAACAAATGGGCTTGCCCAATTTCATAATCTACTATGTTCCAGGCATGTACTGTTTCACCTTTCAAGTTGGTTTGCCCTAGAGTTGCCTAGTGCTAAGATTGAGAGAACTGCTGTTATTTATCTTAAAACCATGTGGAGCCTTCTGTGAGTTTTCCCTTATCACTTTCCCTCAATCATACCTCTGCTAAGATGGCCCCATGATTTACCACCTGTTTCCCTTTTGGAAACCACATTTTTTAAGGACACAGAGAAGGAAAAGAAAGGTACAGAAGGGGCAAGTAGCTTTCCTTTATCTAGAACTCATAATTTATAGCTTCACCACCAAAAGGCTTGGTTTGAACTCTGCCACTCTCTGGCTGGGTGACCAATATGAGGTAGCTCATGCTTCAGGTATGAGAGACCTGAATCACCGGGATTTTCAGTAGTGGTGAAGGTGACACATTTGGAGGAGGAAGAAGGAACCAAGGTACTTTTCACACCCTGATACACATTTCTAAAAGGGAAAAAAAAAAAGTGCTATCCCCTTGAATTCTAGACAGAGACAGAGCCATGGCCAAAGTAGAGCAACCAAGGCCTTTGCCCAACTGCTTGAACATTTAGAGAGCACGAAGATGTAATCAGCACACAGTTAGCTGGAAAAATAAAGCTTCCCAAAAGTGGGTGTTAATCTGAGTACACCCTCCCTCATGAGGCACATATGAGCCACACTGTGAATTACAGTGTTGCTTTACAGGGTCCAAAATTACTGGTTACAGGATCTGGGAAGAAATCTACTTCTTACCCACAGCAGTGTTCCCTGTTTAGGTTCCCTGGAGGAAAGAATGTCTTTGACCTTGGCTGATGAAACTAAATGAGAATTAGATTTATTTTTGGTATAAAAGATTTTGGCCTCAGACCCTCCTGCTTTGCCCCTCTCTCAGCACCCCACCCCCCTCCCCCAGCCATTCTCAGGTCTTGATTTCCAAAGATTGGTGTCGAGTAGTGTTGCCAGGGGGCTGGCACATAGCCTCCAGCAGCCTGATCTCATGGGTAGGTTGCTCAGGCTGGAACTTGAGCACCCAGGGATCCTTGACGACATCCAGGATGGTGGCACGCTTAGTGGCTTGGCGTAACATCTGGAGGACCAGGTTCTAGGGCAGGGGAGAGAGAGGTCTTGGCTGAGCTTGCCCCCCATTGTGCCACACAGGCAATGAGTAGCTGGACCTAAGAGAGAAGCAGGATAGCCCTTCACACCACTCTGGTGAAAGGGGGCATGGCCCTGATTTCACACTGGAGAGCCAGACTTCTGTGCAGTTAACTCCCTGGAAGGGAAGAGTTCCTTGGAGTCCCTTGCATGATCCTCTTTGGCCTAAAGGGATAAATGCTGGAACCTGCTATTATGCACATCTAAGATTTGGAGCCCAGTAGTTGGTCCTTTAAACCCTCCCCACTCTTCCAGGGCAGGGACTAGAGTGTGTGATGGCTCTGGTTTGGGAAGAGCCTTTGCCCCCAGTTACATCCAGGTTTGAGAAGCCTAGGTTAGGTATTCACCCCTCCCTATGGGACATCCCTGAGGCCTCAGCCCTCCTGGGGGAGCCAGCACCTTGCACTCCTGGGAGATGGTCAAGTTAGGTGGGAAAGTGACCTCCTTCTGAGTCTCTCTCAGCAGCTTCTTGAGATTGGTGTCATCAAAGGGCAGACGAGCGACCACTAGGGTGTAGAGGATGACGCCCATGCTCCAGGTGTCAGAGAGGAAAGGGTTGTAGGGCAAGCCTAGCAAGATCTCCGGGCAGGCATAAGCAAAGCTGCCACAGTAGGTCTGGCTGAGGTGGGTAAAGCAGTTCATGTTGCGGTAAGAAGGGCTATTACGCACAGGCTGGCTAGAAGGCACCATCTTGGCGAAGCCAAAGTCCGATATCTTCACATTCTCCCGCTTGTCCAGCAACAGGTTCTCCAACTTTAAGTCCCTACCAGCAGCAGAAAGGCTGGGGGTCAGGCTGGGGAGAGGGCTTAGTATTAGACCGGGAGCTGAAGGGCCAGGGATAGAGAGGAGGAAAGGCAAAGTGAGAGGGAAACACCATTATGAGGGGACAAGGTTGAGAGGAAGGAGAGCCCCAGAGCTGTGAGCAAAGCCCAAAGGGGCGGGGGGTGGGGAATGGTCCTTGAGGACCACTGGGAGCTCACCATTGTATTTCACAAAGTCCTCTGCACACAGTGAGTATTTAATAAATGTTGAGCAGATGGTTAAAATAGAGTGAATGAATGGGCCTAGATATTGAGGAGGGAGGTCAAGGGAGGAAGAAAGAGGGTAGAAAATAGGAGATATGCATAAAGCCCCCTTGAAAGCCCAAAGGCCCAGGTCCGGGTGGCAGTGCCCTCACCGGTGCACGATGCCCTTGCTGTGCAGGTAGGCGATGCCCAGGGTCATCTGGGAGAACCACTTGCCAGCAAGAGGCTCAGAGCAGGCCCCATAGCGTTGGATCCATTCAAGGACATCACCTCCCTGGGCCAGCTCCAGAATGATGTACACTCGGGATGTGGTCTCAATGGCCTGATAGAAGTTGATGAGGTACTTGTGCCGCAGGACCTTCATTACCTGGCTCCAGAAGAGGGACCCATCAAACCTGGGAAGGGAGAACCCTGGCTGTGCTCCCAGCCCTCCCCTACTCTCTGACTGCTACTTACTTAGAACTTTTGAACAGGATCAACCCATCTACCAGAGGGCTGGTAGACAAGTGCCCAGTGGCCTGTGAGCAAACCCTATGTTTTGCACTTTGACTTTTTGAGGGTCTAGAGGTAAGTGGGTGGGTGGGAAAGAAGTCGAATTTTGACATTAAGGAATTTTCCCAGCTGCTTAGTGAGACTTTCAGTTCTGGTCTGGGAAGTTTTGGTCCCACCCCTTCCTCACCATACCGCTCCTGAGAGAAGCCTCAAGCAGCTTGGTACCAAGCTCCAGTTCCCTCTTCCAGCCCCCTTTCTGACCTGTATCTCACGGGGCAGGAACTTGTTAAGATAGTCTTCAGAGGCCTTCTTCTTTGAGATGATCTTGACAGCCACCATGACCTTCTGTTTTGTGTAGTAAGCCTCATACACCGTCCCATAGGAGCCATTGCCAATGACCTTGCCCACCTCATAACCATACTCCTCCATGACAGAGCGGTAGGCTGAGGCGCTTGGTGGTGCCTCTAAGGTGTTCCCCTTCCCCATGGTGTTAGACTTGCTGAGAACAGGGAGTTCTGCCACTTCCAAGCCTCCTGTCTGCTCAGAGACCTATATGTTGAGTCGCTGAGGGCTGAGGCCCTGAAGTGAAATTAGTCTCCAAATGCTTGCCTAGCTAGTCACCCAAGTCTGGGATGCTGGGCTCAGCTCTCCACTAGGAACTTGGAGGGGGAAGGAAAGGAGCAGCAGTTCTTTTGTCCCCACTGGCTGTTGTTACTTCTTCCTCCTCTTGGTTATGGAACTCCCCAAGACCCCACATTCTGCACACATCACAATCTACTTTCTATTCACCATTGGCCACAAAGCTTGAGAATGAAGTGTAGTTTGGAACATATTGATTCCTGGAGGCAGCTTCTGCAATCTGGTGAGACTCCCTCAATAGATCTGGTCCCTTCATTCATCCACATGTTTATTGAGCACCTACTATGTGTCAGGCAGTGTGCTCAGTACTGGGATAAAACAACTAATAAGGCCAACAGACACCCAGGCTCATAGAGTTTACAATCCAGCATAAGAAACAGAACAGAGTAGTGGTACAGAGAATTGCAAGGTGTTATGGAAGCATGTTTTAAGGAATCTAGCCTTGAAATGCATTCTTATCTTGGCTTCCATGACCCTGAACACACTAGTTTTCATTCTTCTGGCCATTCCTCAGCCTCCACCGGAGCCTTATCTTCCAGCTATCCTTTAACCATATCCCTGAGGATTCTAGCACAGGCCTTTTCTCAGACCTGCGTACCCTCCCTTAAGGATCTCATCCACTCCCAAGGCTTCAAATACCATATTTATGCTTACTGTTCCTAATTTTCATCTCTGTCCCAGATATCTCTGGACATGTCTCACCTGGGCACCTTAAACTCACCAAGTCCAAAACTGAACTCCTATTTTCTTCCCATTTCTCTAAGTTCTACACTAATTGCCCTCGATTTAAACACATGAATGTTAATCTCAGACCTTTCCCTCCACCTCAGACCCCACATGCAATCTATCACCAAATCCTGGCTCTTGTGCCTCTTAATAATACATTCACGTTTCTCCAAGCCCCACTGCCACTACCTTAATTTCTCCAAGCCCCAGCTTCCATCATTAACTGATTGCTCTTGCAAGTCTTCTGCTTCCCTCTAGTCTGTTCACTCTGAAGTCCAAGGGATAAATCTGATTTTTTTCCATTTAAAACAATTCAACATCTCCTCATTCTTTTCAGGATCAAGTCCAAATTCTTTCATGTGGCTTTAACATCTGACCCTGCCTGCCTCTCCAGTTTTATCTTTTAGCAAACACACAATGCCCCAGTCAAACCAAATTGCTTTTTCCTTCTTTTCTCCCTCTGACTGGTTTCGTCTCTCAGTTTTCCTGGCACACTCCTACTCATCCTTCAGGACTTAGCTTAAGTACTGTTTCAAGGAAGCCTTTACTAACTGCTCATGCCCAAGTTAGATGTCCCTCCCTCCTGAGTGTTGCCACAGCCCAACTACTTTCTCTATTACAGAACCTAATGTAGTGTCTGTAATTGCTTTTCTTGCTTGCATCACCCACTAGGCTATCGAGGGAGGTCAACTGCCAGTAGAAGAGGGGGTGGGGGGAGTCCAAGGTTTGAGAAGAACAGGTTGTGAAGAGCTGATTTGGAAAATGAGCAGGTTCACTGGGCAGTAATTGTGACCAAAGGAGGTCAGAGAGCACAGCTTATAGACACACACCATTACAGTATTGGGATTCTTTTTGCACCCTGGGTATAGGTGCTTGAATATTGATGTTTGAATTGACCCAAGATTAGAGTTTTGCCTGGCAGCTGCAATGAACAATGGGACAGAGGCATCAAGAACATAGGCAAGAATGAGGGTGAAATGATGGAATGCAGAATCTAAGCTGCTGCATGGGTAAGGACAAGCTATAAAGAGGCCAAAAGGGGGAAGGAGTTAGTTGCAGGTTTTACTGAAATAGAAAAACAAGTTTGGTGGGAAGGACAGAGTGAGAAGACAGGATGTTGTAGTCAGAGGAGTGATTTGAATTTAAGTGTTTTTTGTTTGTTTGTTTGTGGCAGAGGAAAGCACAAGAATCTAAACCCTTAATCTTATATTCCCATCCTCCGTTCTCTGTCACAAAACAACACAAAATTCCAAAGAACAGCTTATGCCACAAGCTCCTGGCAAATTTCCATTTACTGACAGTTTACTGACAGAATGGTTCCAAAGTCCTAAAGATGGAAGCCAGAGAGGTATATCCTCAATTTAGCAGTTGTCCAGGGCATGCTATGGTAAGGAGGCCCACTCAGTCCCACCCATCTTCTGCTTCTACAAGCTGGCCCCTACTTTCAGATAGGTACTTTGGTGGCAGCTCTGTTCTCTCATCATGTACGGCAAAGGGGTGGAGGTGGGGGTGTGAGGTTAAACCAGTTCACTCAAAGATCACGTATTAAGCAGCCTACTATATACAAAAACACTGCTAGGTCTTAAGGATATAAAGATGGATAAATTAGTGTTCCTATGAGGAGTTAGCAGTCAGCAAGCGATACAGACACAAGAAATAAGGTAACAGTACAGGGAGATAAAGTGCTGTCAACAAAGTCTGGAAGATGTAAGGGACAGCTTTACAGAGGTGACATTTACAAGAGAAGGCAATCTCATCAGGTAAGGAATGGTAGTTTGGGCAATCTAGGCAGAAGGAACAATATGAGGCTAGCAGACTTGAAAGAACAGTATATT
>JAQZBX010083497.1:0-13382 GCA_029593785.1 Cabassous unicinctus
TTAAAAACATCTTTCATTAGTGTGGTACATTTGTTACAATTGATGAACACATATTGAAGCATTGCTACTAATCATGGTCTATAGTTTACATTATGGTTTACACTTTGCACTGTACAATTTTATAGGTTTTGACAAAATGTATAATGGGCTGTATCCATCATAGCAATATCATGTGGAACAATTTCAATGTCCCCAAAATGCCCCATGTTATGCCTATTCTTCCCTTTTCCTCCCCTCAGAACTTCTGATGGCCACTATCTTTACACCAGTATTACAAGTTCTTTCAATACTAGAATAATAATACATCCACTTTGGTCCTTCGTTGGATTCCCCTTAGTCTTGAGAATTTGGGGATGGTGATGTCCACTCTGCTTCTAGAGGCAGAGCTTAGATTCCATGGGGCTGATGGATAGAACTGTCTTGCTTGCAGTTGTAGATACCCTCTGTTTTTTGGGATAGGCGTGGTCCATCATCATCCTTTTTTTAGTTGTCCTGGGCGAGTCCAACGAACTGGAGAGTAGGTGTTGGCTGCATCTCTTCTGAGATTCAGTGCTCAACTGGCATATGAACAGACTGGATATTTAAGTCTCTGGGACATATGGAGTCCTAGGGAAAGACTAATGCTGAGAGATTATTACAAGAATAATAGTATTCTTATATTATTGTTTAATGGGTATAGTGCTAATTGTAGGCTCAAATAAAAGGGGCAGAAGAACCATGAATAGGGAAATTATAAATGAGTCTAACTCTGTTACACTAGGGAAATAGGTTAACATATATTCCAAGGTAAGGCCCACGAACTGGGGTGCCAATTTTCTGACATACATAAAACTCCTTTGTATTTAATATTTCCCCCTTTTGGTCAAAGTCCTTTTCCAAATGCATCACTACTTGGTGCTTGGTAATAATCCCTTGGTGCCAGGGAGGCCTGTCCCTGGGAGTCATGTTCCATGCCAGGGGGCAGGCCATGAGCTCATATGCTGAGTTTGGTTTAGAGAGAGGCCACATTTGAGTAACAAGGAGGTTTTCAGGCGGTAACTCTTAGGCAATATATATTACTAGGCGGAGTTTCAATTTTACAAGAATAAGGTTCATAAGCACAAGCATTAATATTAAGAGCTTGGCATATTGGTCTGTCCTCTTTTGCTAGGCACTGCCCATGTACTCTAGAGATTCTTACCACACTATTAGAGAATGTCACAGGACTCCCCAGGATGGGAATTTAATATTTTGTTGGTTATTGTGTGGGTCTCCACCCACTGAAATAACACCCCATGACCACATGAACACATTCATATTCCATAGAGGCATGCCCCAGGTGCATCCTTCCCCACACATTCCCCCCACCACTGACACTCTGCACCAGTGATCCTCCCCTGCTATAGTTGTAACTTTTATGTAATCCAAAACCTCCCCAAAAACAGTGCCAAAAAAAAAATGTCTTGCATTGTGACTTTCATCACCATAAGATCTGTTATCTTTTATGTATGTTTACAATGTCATCTGTATGCTCCCCTAGTGTCTTTTTCTTTTTCTTTTTTTTTTTCGCTTTATTTTGTGATATTCTCATTTAGAAAGACTGAAGATGTTCCTGTCTGAACAAAATTATGTAAGAATTTAGTTTCAGCACCCTGGTAGGCTGAGGGTTTGGCACCCACATAACAAAGGCTTTTCCTCTGGAGAACCAAGTCTGACCTATTGGTGGTGGCAGCATAGAAAGGCTGTGTTAATGATTCTGAAGCCAGAAAGAGCCTCTGTCTATTTGGGAATGCCTGCCCTCATCATAGCCTGGGGAGGAGTGGGGCACCTGCCATGTATTTGGTCATCTCTGGATTAGAGTTTTCACATACCTGTCCTCAATTGGCTGAGGGGTATTTTTGTGTGTGTGTGTGTGTTTGTTTCTGTTTCTGTATATCCATTGCCTACCTTTGATCCAGTGAAGGATATGCTGTTGTTTTTGGGTTATTCAGGGGGTAAATTCTGAATGTAGGATGACAGATTAAAGAGGTTAATTGTCTAGTCCCTAGATTCCAGGGGAAAGTTGAAGGCTATATTAAATCCTAAAATAAGAATTCAAATGGGGAAGTGACAGTTGGAATTAGAGTATGTAAAAATTATTTGGGTTTGATATTGTGCAGGAGACCCAGATCAGTGAATCCACCAAGATAGTTCTAGATGTTAGGTGACTGGGACCCTGTGGACTCCATGTTGCCCTGCCCCTGATGACATAAAGGTGATTGTGGGTTTAAAATGGAGAATTCTCTCATTAGCTCATTTGATCTGGTAGCAAGCAGGCAGTGAAATATGAAAGTTGAGTTGGCAGCACTATCCTTAGAAATTTATGATTGGATACTGGACATCTACCTAATTGGTGGGGAGAGGGTTGGTATGTGTGTGGAAGGAATACGGGATGAATTAGTGTGGAAAAGCGAAGGACAAACAGGATCACATTCTAATTCGTTGTCCATTCTAATGAAAGTTGTGTTTTCCCTGAAGAGCATCAAGAACTATGGGTAAAACTTGAATTTATTTTTAAAATTTTCCTTGTGCTCAGCACCTTCTCTTTTTTGTCAAGCAAACAAACAAGGCTGCCCTAATAATCAGTAACAATTCTGACATGTTCCTTTGCTGGAAAATGCGCAACATAGTTTACTTGCCTCATAAATAGCATTTTTTAAAAGATCCTGTTGCTGCAGTTGGCATTTTAAATGATGGCTCATTTCATTGCTAGGTAAAGACATCTGTTTTTGCTTTCTTAATTTGGGTAGAATAATAAGGCAGCTTTGCAAAGGAACTTTGCATTCCTCACCGAACACCTTTTAGGTAGACAGTCACAATTTTTTTTCTCAATACAGGGAATTTGAGACACAGATAGAAACCAAACACGGTAAACCAGATTCAAGGTGCATTTGGCACCCCAGTTCTGGGATTTCTGATTCCTGCTATACTCGCTTTAGTGTTAATTTTCAGTCATTATTCGGAAGTTATTGAAGGTTCTAAGGTTTGGCCAACTATGCCACAGTATTTAAGAACAAGATGTAGTTAAGTTAGGTATGAAAAATGGAAATCTATCTTGAGACTGTGTATAAGACTAATTGAAAGGCTGATTTTAGATGAAAAATTCATATATATATATTATATATCCTTTCAACATAAAAATGGAGGGAGTGGATGTGGCTCAAGCGGTTAAGCGCCTGCATCCCACATGGGAGGAGTGGCTTAGTGGTTGAGTGTTGGCTTTCTACATATGAGGTCCCGGGTTCAATCCCCGGCCCTGGTACCTCAAAACAGAAACAAAAACAAAAAATACAAAAACAACAACAGCAACTTAAATATAGTTCTATTTAACTTACATTAATATATAAGGAGGTTCTTTTTTTTTAAGATTTATTGTATTTATTTATTTCTCCCCACCTCCCTTGTTTGCACTTGCTGTGTCTGTTCGTCTTCCTTGTTTCTTTTTAGGAGGCACCTGGAGCCGAACCTGGGACCTCCAATGTGAGAGGGGGCTGCCTAATAGCTTGAGCCACCTCTGCTCCCTGCTTCGTTGTGTCTCCCATTGTTTTTCCTCCCTGTGTCTTATGTTGTGTCATCTTGTCGTGTCAGCTCGCCGCGCCTGCCCATGGCGTCAGTTTGCTGTCTTCTTTAGGAGGCACTGGGAACCTCTGCTTCCCGCTTTGTTGTGTCTCTCATTATGTTCCCTCTTCTTGTGTCTCTTGTTGTGTCAGCTTGCCACGCCTTCCTGTCATGCCAGACTGCTGCCTTCTTTAGGAGGCACCGGGATCCGAACCAGTGACCTCCCATGTGGTAAGCGGGAGCCCAGTCACCTGAGCCACATCCGCTTCCCTGTAAGGAGGTTCTGAAAGTTGCAGACAATATCTAGGAAAAATGATGCCCAAAGTTGAGAGCCTTCGGTATTAGAATACACTGTTTTTCTGTGCTGTCTCAGAAAAAAAGGGGGAAAAAAGTACCGTTCATTTCCTGCCCTTCAGAAGGTGGGATAGTCATCATAGTATGACTCACTTCCCTCAAAATCTGGAAGCTGCCATTGTAAGGAGAAATGGCATGTATGAAAAGCAAATTAATAAACATTAAAGGTTATGTCCTGGGAAATTGAGAGTGCTCATTATATTGGACAGCCCTATTAATGTTCAAGTTACTCATCTTAAACTATACATTGGATTAGATGTGATTAACATCCTAGTTGTTAAAGACAGATAAAGATGTCTTAACCTGACCCATTTCCTTCCCATGTGTTTTAAATGAAAACCTGAATTCATCTTCCTGGGACTATTATAATAGTAATTTGTTTACATGATGGCTTGCTTCATGTGCCTAAGTATTAATAGGCCTGCTTTCTCAGTCATCCTGTAGAGTCTAAGAAGAAAGGACTCTTGGTTTCCAGCATCATCCCCTGGCTTATATATAATTTTCCTTTGTTCCTCAGTCTTCTCATACATAAAAAGAAATAAATCATTAGCAATAGCTCTGAGGTATAAAAATAAATGCATTTGCCCTTTTAAGTCCCTGGGTAAAATATTTAAATTGTAAAACACTAATATATTATTCCTATTTTAATAAAAAGAGGACAACAGACCCAAAATGAATTCATGAGGTTGATTAGGGTAAATTGGTCAGGCAATTTAGGATTTAAATTCATGATTCTTTTCTAGTCCATTTCTTGTATGGTAATTTATGCATGTATAGACAAATTTAGTAACATGTACTTTAAAAATCCTATGTTAAGATCTTGTCTCTGAATCAGAGGTTGCAAACCGGCAGTCCACAGGGTTATTTTAGCCTTCAAAGAGGTTTTATTTGTTCATAGAAAGGTTTGATGTTTCTTTTTAGTTGCCAGCCTATTAAAAAATACACTTTTTTTTTCACATAAAAATCTAGATTTCCATTTACTCTTGAAAAATCAGAAGACCCAGTGATGCTGAGCCTCAGTCTCACAAGGCAGCTGCTGCTAGTGCTGAGGACTGTCTCTTTCCTGGTGCTTGGGCCCCAGCAGCATTTGTTTCTCTGTCTACCTGACTGCTAAAAGCATTTGCGTATGAGAGACCACTGATGCTACAAATTCGAGTTTTCTCTGTTGGCCAGATGAGAAAATTCTGGCAGTAAGAATAAACTCTTTAAGCATTTTGAAGTGGTATTTGTATTCAAAGAAATTAGACACATGAACAAAAATTTAGGGTCTTGCTGCCCTGAACTTTCTTTTGGTAAGAAGTGAATTCTTCTTTCTTCTACTTTCTTTTAAATTGTCCAGAGGTGCATTTGCAAACAGTTTACCACGAGCATGGTATAACCAGCCCTCCTCTTCTCAACACACATCACACACTCTTCCCAAATCCTCTAATTAAAGGTCTAGCATGGCTCCCAAGATTCTGAAAGCCAGTTAAACAATGCTCAGTCTTATAACTCCCGGGAGTAGCTTAGCAAACGCTGTGATTGATATGAAAAGTAGCAACGAGTTTTTCAAGTACTTTTAGCACTGTTGTTACTCTGTGAGGCATAAGCTTTCAGCACAGTGACCTTTTATCCTCTGTGCTTTTGGAGTGTGAGAACCCCACAGCGGCTACAAGACTACACCGTTCCCGCGGGTTGGGAATCGAGGCCCGGAGAAGGGGGTGGGCAGCAGGGGAGTGACAGTCAGGGGAGAGGGAGTTAGCAGCTGTCAACTGAATAGCATTTCCCCCTTCCATTATCCTGCTGTCCAAAGGCTCCATCCATTCACATTCATGGTCTCCACCTTGCCTAGTACCAAGGTCAGCTTCCTTCGCACATCTCATTTCCTTGTCTGTCTTGGAGTTTCGTTTCGATTGACTAAAAATCATTGAACTGCTTCAGAACAAGAATCTGCTAGTAAATATTGGAGCTAGCTGAGAATCTACTGGGAGGAATTTATTTAAATACAAAAAGTTAAAACTAAATCTATATAGAAATTTAACTTTCTGTTCACCTATCTTTATTTATTTCCATTAATTTCCTACTAACCTGGTGATTTTAATATGAAGACTATATTCATGCTGATAAGAGAGAAAAATGAGGAAAAATTTTACATTCTAATTACAAAAGAAATAATGCAGAAAATGTGAAAATCCTAAAATTCATGATTCTTTTCTAGTCGAAGAAATTTAAAATCACCCCACCCTACCATTTAGAGATAATTATTGTTAACTTTGGGGTTTATTTCTTTGCAGTCAAATATGCATGCATATTTTTCTAGGAAATTGAGAGAATTCTATACATGCTAGCTACTTCATTATCTGCATGTTTATGTATAATACTAAATCATAAATATTTTCCATATCTTTAAATATTTTATTAAAGCTGTTTTAATGTCTACATAGGATTCCATTGTATTGATACTCCATGATTGATCTGTTTTTGGAAAGTTAGGTATTTCCAAATTTGAATCAAATGATGTTGATTCATAAGATTTTGCATCCAAGATTTTTCCTTAGGGAAAATTCCCAGAAGTGACTGTGAGTCAAAGGGTATAAGGTGGGCTGTATGATGACCTCTGGAAATGTTGTAGTAATTGAACTTCCCAATTGTATTGTATGAGAGCCCCAAACAGGGGCTTTTTTGAGAATGCCTTTCCAGGAAGCTGCTCTGATTATTCTTCAACTACTTTAACTGCCTAGGTACTTTTCTTCCATGAAGATGACTAACCACTTGCTGGAGTTTCTTGGCTTTTAGGAAGAGGAAAGCAGTGCTGCCAACTAAGAAAATATTTAGAAAAAATTAGGCCATCTTCATTGTCATCTGAATTGACATTTGTTTTAAACCATGACTGGAAAACCAACTCTGCTAGGGAACATGTGTTTGCTTGAGAATTCCTGGGACCAAGAAAATAAAATGCTTAACAACAGCATAATAAGGCCACAGGGCTGCTGAAGACATTAACTAATGATTTTGAAGTTCTCCAAATGCTTAGGGAGAGAGAGTAGCATAGGCTCCCCAGAAGAAAGATTCAGTTCAGACTGGATGGATTCCTGTACTAATAAAGAATAAAATGTCTGACTACCTGGGGTGACTTGACTGAATTAAAGCTAAACTTGAAAATACATTGAATTACCGCTTCCCCTATTAGAAATGCATCATTATTTGAGTTTCTCAGCTGCTAAAACAGACACCATACAATGGGTTGGCTTAACAGCAGGAATTTGTTAGCTCACGGTTTCAGAAGCTAGAAGGGTTGCTTCCTCCCAGGGTCAAATCTTTCGGCTGGCTGGCAGTCTTTGGAGTCCTTGGCTTTCCTGTCACATGGTAATGCACATGGCGGCATCTTCCCCTTTTTCCTCTGGGTTCCTTTGACTTCCAGCTTCTGGCTGCTCCCCGGGGCTTCTCTCTCCATCTGGCTTTCACTCTGCTTATAAAGGACTCCAGTAATCCGCATTAAAGTCCAACCTGATCCAGTAGGGCCGCCCCTTAAGCGAGGTATCATCTTGAAGAGATTTTATTTAAATGGGTCCACACCTATTAGAATGCTGGCCAAGACCAAGAACATGTCCAAACTGGGATACACAATTCAGTCTACCACAATCATATTTAACGGCGTCTTGTTATTCTGCTGAGAAGAAAGACCACAGTTAAACCACACTCCTATTTGTGAACATTTAGGCTGCAGAACTAAAATTGTAAACATATCTGGAAAGGCTTAGAAGTAGCCATTTTACTATTCATATGCACAGTATTCCAATTTGTAGTGAAAGAGCTCTAGGAAAGTCAGACCCTGAACTATCCAGTTGAATCAGAACTTGAGGCTCTGATTAAAAGAATCATATTATGTAAATAGCTCAAATTTGGACAAATCCTTCTTAGTGTTGTCTAATGAAACTTAAATTTTCAGCAGTCCTTCATAAATAGACTTGAGTTAATGGGGTTTCCAACTCCTAGCAATAAAACCAGATTTTGTTATAGTGGTTTATTTGGCAATTTAAACTTCACTTGTTTATTTGGCAATTTAAACCCTTCAATTTAAACATGCAATTGGATTAACCATGTAAAAACTGCTCTGTTTGACTCTACAGGCTGATGCTGTTAGAAATTTGCTATATTTTGTCATAAAAGCAATCAGGGTTGTTTTTGTTTTAGTGATCTGTAATTACTTAGAAAACCTTTAAACTGATATAAAGTAGTGAGATAAATCTGTTGTGTGCCTTAGATGAGAATCTAAGCTAATTAAAATAATATTTTGCCAGTGTGCATGTTTTGTCAGAAATGTTGTGAAATTGATGTACAAAGAATTGCAGTTACTGTTCCCTGAGGACAGGAGACTTCCCCTGGGAGGGGAAGATAGGCTTTCTGGATCTTTTATATGTTACAGTAAAGACAACTCTTAAAAAACTGTATTTCTAGAGATGTTCAGGATTAACCTTTCTTCCTCTGGGAGGTTTTTCTCTTAAATATTATTAGTTGCTTCTTCCTCTTTGAACAATCTCACAATTCTGAAAACAACTGTAGGATAACACTCTTAATATTTCATTTTGCTAGAGAGTGTGTGTGTTCAAATGTCCCTCATTAAACCACGGGGCACCTTTGAGGCAGGGACTATGTCTTATTCATCTTTAGCTCCCCAGGGTCTAGTACTTTCCCTGACATGTAGGTGCTCCATACCTGTTTGCTCACTGAAGGCATAGGACTCAGTTTCCTCACACACAGTTAAGGGGATTGGACTAGACAGTGTCATAGCAAACCTGTGAAATTCTTTGCACAGAGACCTTGAACTTGAGGACCCAGGTCTGCAGAGGCTCAGCCAGGCAATGCTTTGTGTGTGCGGCACAGAAGGGAAGTGTGTCAGGGAAGTGAGAAGTTTGGCTGCATTGCTATTTCACATGTGAGCTTTAATTAGCTTTGTTATTGGTCCTGATGTCTTGACACACCACCTTAAAAAGTCAGTAATCCCTGGGAGTTTATTACTATGATAAACTTGTGAAATGTTATGTTATTCTCTGCTCCTTTATCTGTTTTGAATACTTCTTGCCCTTCAGTGCTGTTTTTTTTTTTTTTTTTTTTTAAGATTTTATTTATTTATTTATCCCCCCCTTGCTGCTTGTACTCACTGTGTCCATTTGCTTTTGTGTTTTTCTGTGTCTGCTTGTCTCCGTTTGTTGCGTTGTCTTGCTGCGTCAGCTCGCCGTGCCACGGGCTGGCTTGCCTTCACCCAGGAGGCCCCGGAAATCGAACCCGGGGCCTTCCATATGGTAGACGGGAGTCCTATCGATTGAGCCACATCTGCTTCCCTCAGTGCTGTTTTTGATCTGGTGTGCTGGATTTGATTAATTAATTGAAAAGTGACCATCTTGAAAAACAAAAACTGGTTGGAAGATTTTCACTACATTTGTCATGTTTGTCAAAAAAGAAATAGATTATTGAGCTTTTTGACTGCAGTGGGAAGAACTGGAGATGCTGTTTAGTACCCTTACTACATTCATTCATTCTCTAACTCACTCACCCACCCTCCCACTCCTGAACAGATACGTACTGAAGGTTCTTGGATGCCAGGCATTACAGCATGTGCTGAGCATACAGAGAACAAGAAAAGTTCCTGCTGACATGGAGCTTACTCTGTGGGGAAAAAGACTACTAGGGAATTAGCTTCCACCATGATAGGAGTTGGGAGAGGGGAATACAGAGAGATGATTTCTACCCTTCACCTGGGGAGGCAGGGATAGAGTGTCCAAGAAGAAGCTGGTCTAATGCCTGACCTGAAGAATAAATCGGAAGGAGCCAAGACCAGAGGGAGGTCAGAGAGGGCCAAAGGGGAAATGTGTGTAAAGCAGGGAGAGGGTACAGCATGTGCGCAGGCACAGAAGTTAGAGAATGGAGCTCTGGGGAAAAGGTGAGCAGGAGCCAGATCAGGAGGGCTCCACCAGCCTGTGGCAAGGAGCTTTACCTACATTATGAAGATCATGGAGAGCTCTGGAGGGCTTCGAGCCTGGGGGCCTTGGTCAGATTTGTGGCTTAGGAATATCACTGTGGCTACTGTGTGTGGAGGATAGATGGGATCATTACTAAATAATTTTTTTTTTTTTTTTTTAAATTTTTATTTTACTGGAGGTCCTGGGGATCGAACCCAGGTCCCTCCATATGGGAGATGGACGCCCAACCATTTGAGCCACATCTGTGCCCCCATTCCTAAATAATTTTTGAATCAGATGTGTATTTCTTTTTTCTAATATATTTTATGAATGTGATTTTATAACTCTCTATTATACTTCTGTTCCAGGGCATAAAGGGAGGAGTGTGACTTAAGGCATCTCACCATACAATCCACATTTCCCATGTTTTAATTATTTATATCATGAAATATTTCAAACAAACAGAATTATACAGAAAATAATGTGGTGCACAGCAATGCACAGCTACCCAGATTGCAGAGTAAACAGTTTGTCATAAAAGCTTTAGATCTCTCTTTTTTTATTAAAGAAATAAAACATTACAGATATGCCTAGGCTATATCCCCATTTTTTTTCACTCCTTTCCTTCCCATACTAACAAATATCTTGCAGTTGATAAGTATGAACACTTTCACTATACATGTATGAATGAATCCATAAGCAACATAGTCAAGTTTAATAGTTGTTTTTTTTTTAACTCACATGTCCATTTTAGATATCCACCTGTGTTGATAATGCAGAGAATCTAGCTTTTGTATTCTTTTACAGGTAAACATTACTAGTTGAACTTTGGTGCCTTGCTGGCCGAGAAGGAAATGCTTTCCTTATCTGATGTGGCTTTTCCCTTTCCAGGAGCCTCTTCCCAACTAGGGAAATGTGAGCTTCTCTACGTGGCTCCCGCACCCTGCACCTCCCTTCACACACCCACACACACATACACACAGCTTTCCTTTATCTCCTGATTAGAGAAATTCATGCCTCACTGCCTCTAATGTAAGCCATGCTCCATGCCAGCAACAGAGTCTTTCTCTCCTCCCATAGTGAGGGAAATGAGCTTTGTGTCTTAAAAAATGTCAAGGCAAGTGTGGCTTGAGTTCAAGATGAGGAAGTCTTCCCTCCTAACACTTGTTTTTTTACTTAAGCCCATTTTACTGCCTTTAAAAGTGAGATCCCAGGGTGAGCAGCTGCTGAGTGTAGGTCTAAGTTTCAACAGAAGCCTTTGCTGAGGCACCTGCTGCTTTCAGAGCTGCCTGGGAGTGAGGGAATCCCCCACACAAAAGGCTTCTGTTGGATTTCTGTGCATAGCCGAGAAAGGCTTACATGACAAGGGAAGAAAACCTCGAATGAAAGAGGAGGAAAGACTAGGAAAAGTAAAAGGGAATACTGTCAACAAGAGACTGCCAGGGCAAAGATGTGTGTGTATGTAATGAGAAAAGCTGAAAAACAAACCCAAAATGGCTGAAAAGAAAACCTGGTGGCAACATCCAAATTTTCAGAAACCATGGTGGGAACCATAATTATCTAAAATTCCCACCATATATTGTCATTTGAACCATCACATCTCTCCCCTTTTAGTCTGTGCAAGTTACTGATCCTTTCAGAATTCTGAGCCCCTGCCATGGGATGCCTGTAATCCTATGCCCATCTTTCTCTCTGCCTTGGTGCAAGATAAGTGGGTATAGGCAGCTTTAAAATATGTACATTATGGAAGGCATGCTTTCTCTTTGGGTGCTGACCACAATGGCATGGTGTTTTGCTGGTTAAGGAAAGGAATATGTTTTGTAATTAAGTTAGTGCTACTCAATGAGTACATCATGAACCCTTATAGAAGTGATGCCAAACTTGGATCTTTGTAAAAAATTTATGTTTGCAGCATGCATCATGATATCTGCTAGGCTGAATGTTGAGCTGCATTAGACAGTGTGATTAGAGTTCCAAATCACCCCACTTCTGCCACTACTACAGCAGCTGCCACACTGTCAGAACTAAATGCGTGAAAATTCCTATTATTTTGCCTCCTAATTTCCTTTCTCTGCCTCCATATTGAGACAACCTAATAGGAAACCAGTTGGTAGGGTAGACTTGGAAAAATAGTTTGCAAATTTTTAGCCCTGGGTCAATACAGTGCAGCGGGCAGGTATGGGGCTGAGAGACAGTAGATAAATAATCATCACAAATGGTCACTTGATTCCAGGTGAGTCAGCCTGCATATTGGCAGACCTATGGACTGACCTGGCTTGAAAACTTCCATCTGATCCTGGGGTTCTTAACAAGGGGTCCATGAGCTTGAATTGAAATTCAAAAAACCATTATTCTTGTGGGGAGTGTTGGTGCGGGTGTGAGATATTTATTAAATAATACACAGTATAGTGTGGACTTAATAAGGGGTCCGTGTTTTTCATCTAACTGGCAAAGGGGTCCATGGAACAAAAAAGGTTAAGAACCCCTGATCTAATTAGAGGCAAATTGGCTCAGTTAGGTTATTTCTCTCAGAAATTTTTTGATTTTGGAAGTAAGATTATCAGACAGACAGCAGTGAGAACTAAATGGATGCACATAAAAGGCCAGGAGCAAACCAAAGTTATGAGAAGGCAGAAACCATGATATAGCAGAATCTGAGGAAATAGTTGTCATATTAATGACAGACCACAAGCGTATCTCCAAACTCCTGCTCCTAAGTATCAAGCAGTTAAGCAGTACCTAAGTAGCAACTTAGGGTGGGAAGCTACTAGATTTGCTGGTAAGGAAACTAGTCCAACTGCATTTAGATAGTTTATTGTTCACAGTACTACAGGCAGCATGATTCATATTCACAACAGTTCCCCTTTGCCCCCCAAGTTCCGTGCGGGTGATGTGGCTGTGCACACCAGGACCTGTTTCAAGCTGAGCAACACTGAGCAGCCACCCAATCTTAGAAGGGACCCTGCCCATCCTCCACTGCAGAGAATGACTTTATCTTTATTACCCTGGAATGTAAACACATCTTCTCTAGGGAGGGGATGTTTGCTATCTTTCCTGTGCTGATCAGGAAATAAATGTGCCCCCTGATCTATAGGAGGACACTCTATCTAGCTTCCCAAACTGTTTGCTATGCCAACATCCCTGAAAAGATAGTTTGGCATAAGATGTGCAGAAACATCATGGAGAATTGTCTCCCAACACCAAGGCCTCTTAAAGTGCTTTGGCTCTAATTCCAGTTTATACAAGTCCAAGTTCTATTTTATCACCTGTTTACATTCCCACAAAACACCCGTTTTTCTTATTGCCATTATGTTCCTAAAAGCACCACTCCTTTCCTTGTGTACACTAGCTTGGGTGAGTTTCTGCTTTTCCCCTGTAAAAGAACAGAACACAAATATGGAAAGTTAGGTTATAGTCAGAATATGGGTGCTTGAATGCAGGTAAAAGTTATAATCAAATATGAAACCCTGACACTTGAATGCCATAGGATTAGGCATCCAAGTTATGCTTCTG